>CAKNYM010048378.1:116208-171899 GCA_932195095.1 Andricus curvator | reverse complement strand
CCGCTGCTTTGTACAGAAACGCCCCTTTGCCCACTTCTTCGTGTTTCGTGACCTTTTTAAGAAGAGGATCTTGTCCATTTGCAACTATACGTGCTGTACCCAGAATAATTCTGTGGTGAAGACATTCAAGATTCAGTATTCCGCGACCACCTAGGCGGCGTGAGATGTAAAGTCGCGGAACAGAAGACTTAAGGTGCATGCTCTTGTTCATGTGCAAAACCTTTCGCGTCCCGATATCAAGGGATCTGAGCTTGTCCTTCGTCCATGGAAACACTCCAAATGAATATAGTACTACCGGGACGGCAAGCATGTTCGCTGCAGATACTTTGTTTCTCGCCGACTGTTCGGAAGACCAAATCTGCCGGATGAGACGTTTGTATCTGCATCGTAGAGTATCCTTTATAGATGTCACGTCCTGAATGCGGCTCTGTGGCACGCCCAGGTATGTATAGGTCTCTCCAGCGCAAAGGTGTCGTATAGCGCTTCTGTCAACGAGCTCAGGATCTTCGGGGATGCCATTAAGTTTTCCTTTCTTCAAATTAACCTTTGCGCATTTCTCTAACCCGAATTCCATTCCAATCTCTTGAGTGTACTCTTTGACAATTTTCAGAGCTAGATGTAGTTTCTCTTGATTCCTAGCATAGATCTTAAGATCATCCATGTAAAATACATGAGTGACCTTATGCTTTCGGTTTCCAGGTTTGCCGCAGAGATACCCTTCGAAATGGCGAAGTGCGAGAGATAGTGGCAATAATGTGAGGCAAAAGAGGAGAGGGCTCATGGTGTCGCCCTGAAACACACCTCTCTGAAAGGTGATACTGTTAGTGATCACACGATGGTTTCCAGATGAGATAGTAAATCTGGTTTTCCAAAGCGGCATTAATCTCTCTATGCACCTCACGATGTGTGGATGAACCTTTAGGCTTTCCAATAGACAGATGATAAGTCTATGGGAGGTTGAATCGAAAGCTTTCCAGTAATCAATCCAGGCCATCGATAGAAGTCGCTGATAGGATGCTGTGTCTCTACAGACACATCTATCGATGAGCAAGTTCTCCCGACATCCCGCTACGCCTTTATTTGAGCCACGTTGTTCATACATCTCTCGCCACACAGGTCCAATTGTCCGAAGAATCCTATCATTTAGGATAGCTGTGAAGATCTTATACAGCGTGTTCAGACAAGTTATTGGCCTGTAATTCTTAGGGTTAGCTAAGTTGCCCGTCATCGGCAGGAGTACTGTGCGCCCTTCCACCAACCACCCCGGAATAGGCTCTTCCGATTTTAGATATGAGGTAAAAATTCGGGCCAGATGCTGGTGGGTTGAAGGAAACTTCTTCCACCAGAAGGTCTTGATACCATCTGGTCCCGGAGCGGAATAGTTCTTCATTCCTCTTAATACGTTTTTCTCCTCGGTAGTGATAGGTGGGCATTCCTCCTCAGCTGTTATGAGTGCATTGCACAGCTCCTTGAAGCTATTTATGTTCTTTGAGCCTTCTTCAAGTGGATGTTGGACCTCGTAGACTTCTCTCCAAAATGCTTCGACCTCTTCTGGTTTGGGCGGATGGTCGACAGTAACTGGAGGGTCTTGGAAGAGTCGAGATGGGTCAGACAAAAACTGTTGATTTTCTCTGACCCACCCCTCTCTCCGTTCTAGACTTCTCCTAGCGTTAGATAGTACTCGTATTCTGTCAACAATATGCTGCCTGATGGTCAGTAGCTTTGACTTGTTGATTGTGTGATAACGGATCCGCAGTTCGCGCGCGAACTGTCGAACCTTGGCAGTGAAAGTCCTGCCAGATGTTGTGTAGTCAATCACACACTCAATGCGGGACGCGTACTGTCTTGCCCAGCCTATCTTTGTGCTAAGTTGATGCATTCGTCTTTTGGTCTTATGATCAAACGTTGGTTTTGTTTTACGGTTTGCATCTGCC
The DNA here is from genome assembly GCA_932195095.1 of Andricus curvator. Classification (NCBI taxonomy): domain Eukaryota; kingdom Metazoa; phylum Arthropoda; class Insecta; order Hymenoptera; family Cynipidae; genus Andricus; species Andricus curvator. Next base: position 169,965 of record CAKNYM010048378.1, on the reverse strand, counting down.
AAAGTCCTCGCTGCATCGTACACACTACAATTGATAGTCCAGAGGTCGGATTCTTCGGAAAAATCTCCACGAAGCTCATCATCCAGTTCAGTCAGATCTTTGGGCTTGGGAGAAACCTTGTGAATGTTGCGAAGAAAGGGAGCTAATGCGTCAAAGCTGAATTTGACAGGACGGGCGATAGTAGCAGAGCCCACAAGCTAGCATTTGAGTAGTGGGGATGCGTCTACGAAAAGTACCCCCTCCACTTACCACTACACTTTTAGGCACGAGCCAGTGGAGCTCACGGACACGTCGCGTACAGCTGTAGTATTCAGTGGTGGGGCTGGCTTTCGTAGGCCTCTCGTTCGGTCTCTGCGTACGGTTATCATGCCTATGTTTGTAGCTTAATAACAAAAAAAGTAATTAACTTAAAAAATTTCTGATTATTGGAAATGAAAGAGTGACTCAGAAACTATCGATAGGCGTAAGAAAATGAAAATCGATTTTTTCCGCATTAGGTCCCTTTCTTCGCGGACGGTCACATATATATCTCCTGCCGAAGACGGGCAACTTACCTGGCCCTAAGAATTACAAGCCAATAACTTGTCTAAACACACTGTATAAGATCTTCACAGCTATCCTAAATGATAGGATTGTTCGGACAATTGGACCTGTGTGGCGAGAGATATACGAACAACGCGGATCAAAGAAAGACGTAGCAGGATGTCGGGAGAACCTGCTCATCGATAGATGCGTCTGCAAAGACGCAGCATCCTACCAGCGCTGCCTATCGATGGCCTGGATTGATTACCGGAAAGCTTTCGATTCAACCTCACATAGACTTATCATTTGTCTGTTGGAAAGCTTAAAGATTCATCCCCACATCGTGAGATGCATAGAGAGATTGATGCCGCTTTGGAAAACCAGATTTACTATCTTATCTGGAAAACATCGTGTGCCAACTAACAGCGTCACCTTTCAGAGAGGTGTCTTTCAGAGCGACACCATGAGCCCTCTCCTCTTTTGCCTCACATTATTGCCAGTATCTCTCGCAATGCGTCATTCCGAAGGGTGCTTCTGCGGCAAACCTGGAAATCGAAAGCATAAGGTCATTCATGTATTTTACATGGATGATCTTAAGATCTATGCTAAAAATAAAGAGAAACTACATTTATCTCTAGGGATTGTCGAGAAATACACTCAAAAGATTGGATTGGAGTTCGGGTTAGAAAAATGTGCCAAGGTTTATTTGAAGAAAGGAAAACTTAATGGCGTCCGCGAAGACCTTGAACTCGTTGGCAGAAGCGCTATACGACACCTTGGCGCTGGAGAGACCTATATATACCTGGGCGTGCCACAGAGCCGCGTTCAGTACGTGGCATCTATAAAGGATTCTCTCCGTAGCAGATACAAACGTCTCATCGGACGGATTTGGTCTTCAGAACTGCCGGCGAGGAACAAAGTATCTGCAACCAACATGCTTGCCGTCCCGGTAGTACTCTATTCCTTTGGAGTGGTTCCATGGACGAAGGACGAGCTCTGATGCCTCGATATCGGGACGCGAATGGTTTTGCACATGAACAAAAGCATGCACTTTAAGTCTTCTGTTCCGCGACTTTACATCTCACGCCGCCAAGGTGGTCGCGGAATATTAAATCTTGAATGTCTTCACAACAGCATTATTCTGAGTACAGCTCACATAGTCGCAAACGGACGAGACACTCTACTTAAAATGGTCAGGGAACACGAAGAAATGGACAAAGGAGCGTTTCTGTACAAAGCAGCGGAGGAGCCTGCTGAAACACCCGGCCTTGACTTCAATATCACGGTGAGCAAAGTGCATCAAATCTTATACATCTCGGGTACTCACTCCTGAAGGTCCAGATTAAGAAAGCAAAGGAGAAAAACTTCCGCGAACATCTCCTCGACAAGAGGATGCACGGCATCTTCCACAGAAAGGTGGAGGTTCAGTCGGTGTCGTATGAGCTAAAGTTTGCTTTCCTTAAATCACCCGGATTGAAGTCGGGCACGGAAGGTTTCATTTTGGCATATCAAGATGGTGTCATTTCCACTCCAGCATACCGTAGCCACATTTTAAGCCAAGATATTCCCGATGATAGATGCAGAACGTGTTATGCACACCCCGAGTATCTGCACGGAAAAAATTTATCCGTGAAAAAGTCACGAACTTGTAGCTAGGTCTCTGATATGAGATAAAAAAATGAAACATTACATCCTTATTTCTATGAGAAATATATGGATAAATATATAATATTAATATTATAATATAATATTAATTTATAAATTCGCAACTCAGAAGATTCGAACCCTCAAAGACTGCTGACTCACCAGTTTCTAAACATAAACCAGGAGTGCGTAAACACGCACAGCCATCGAGGCCAAACAAAATAGGTATTATAAAACTTCTAGCCACTCATCCGACGAACTCGAAGCACACATACGAGCGCAAACAAGCACCACGCGTTTGGGTGAGCATGTACAGGGGCCACGTACAGGCGAACCTACTTTCTAGTTCTCAGATTCTAGTTCTCCTTGACTTCGAGAAGCGAACCATGTTCGTTATCGAATTTTCGGCACCAGCTGACAAAAACATCATAGCCAAGGGGAATGGAAAGAAAGAGAGGTATAAAGACCTTATAAGGGAGTTGCGATCGTTATACCCGGAATATTCTGTTAAGCTAATCGTCCTGATCATGGGCGCTCTTGGTGGTGCCAAGCTTCCATTGCCTGAAAAGCATCCTAGTCCTGGCATTACGTCGAAATAATGAGTTAAATTCCCGAAAAAATCCCACATGGAATGTTTTTAATAAGAAAGTTTCGTTAAGGGGTCCCTTTTAACATATCAAAAATGCTAGAACAAATCAATTGCCAAACCGGGTTATTTTTTTGAAAACAGTTCCAAAAGTTACTTTTGCGTGGACGGATAATTCTCATTGCATTTTAGAGCAAAATGTCCAACAGAAAAAAGAAAGAGGACAATATTTTGAGAAAATTTGGTTAAAAAAATAATCTGCTATCTTTCATAGGTTTCGAGTTAGGATATATACCTTTTTACCTAATTCCTACACGGAAAAGTGTTCCATAGGTGAGTGAAAGTAGAATCAATGTGCTGTGATTTCAAAAAAAGAACAATGTCCTACCTATAATAGGTCACCAGTTATGACCCCTCAAGGTTGGCCATTTTTGCCTGTTTTTATGGGCAAAAAATTGGAGTTCAGTTTTTTCAAAATAAATCGAGAGTCTTTTGGTGATGATAGCAAGCTTTTGTTATAAACAATTATTTATTTATCAATGGCAAAAGACGTACTATACATGAGAAATTAATAATATACACTTATTTGGGAGAAAAAATTCGAAATATGACCGTTATTCTACTTTACGGTACGCTCAGGTGCCTCTATGCAGGAAGAGTGCACTTTCAAAGGTCATATCTCGTGACCTATTAGGGCTAGGACACTTTTTTTTTAAATTCTGCTAAATTGACTCCACTTTAATTTGTTGTGTATAAACTTTGTCGTATGATCCACAGAAAACGAGGTATTTCAAAAAACACAACTTTTTCGTTTTTAGTCAAAAATGCAAAAAAAATAATGAAATTTTTGAAACCTTGGAATTCCCAAAATAATAGGTCTAAAAGACTTTTCTTTAGATGTACGGATAATTTTATAGACTCTATTTCATCCTCTGGCATCATCAATGCAAACTAAACCTGACTCGATTTATTTTGAAAAAACTGAGCTCCAATTTTTTGCCCATAAATACAGGCAAAAATGGCCAACCTGGAAGGTTCATAACGTGGTTGCGGCTGAAATTTTACCGCGATTTCGCTGGGAGCGGGTGCAGTATTTCAGATTAGCACCCGCTCCCGGCGAAAGCGCGCGGTTGTCCTTATGGCAAACTTGTAATTATATATCTCAAACGGTTAAACAACCACCGCAGGGTCCCACTGGGAGCAACTGCCATCTAAAAATGACACCGGCTTCTAGTAGAATAACGGTAAGTCACACCTATGGCCACATCCAGTGTTGCCAGATCGTGCGATTAATCGCAAATTGGGCTATTTTCGCTATTTTGGGCTATTTTGCGATCGCAGCCGCCAACGTCGGCTCCTGCGCTCTGATTGGTCGAGACTTTGAAGCCAACAGCAATCGCAACGTCGCGTTAGCGAGAACCGCGTGTATGGCCGTGTGATACGGCCCTTACACTGTTAAGCATGCTCTCCGTATGCTTTCCATCCATGAGCCGTGGGACTCCAATGCTTTTTCGAAGCTGAAAATCGAACGAACCTCTCTTTCTCCACACGTTAGAAAAAGAGGTCCGTTCGACTTTCGTCGCGGTATCGGAGTCCCACTGGGTGTACCGAGCTTACAGAGGGACCCTCTGTAACCTAGCTAAGAAGAAGCGTCACCAAGTAGCTGGTTCTCAAACCACACCGTCCCCCGACATACGAGTACATGACACATGAGTACATAGATTAGTACATGACATACGTCGATGCAGTGTTTCACTCGTCTTTGGTCGCCGCAACGGGAAAAGTTACAACTTTTTACGAAAAGGCACGTGCGAGCAATCGGCGGGAGAGCAGAGGTAAATCGAATTTGTTACCTGGCAAGTGCGTTAATGCGTTCTAATGGGGAAGTACGGAAAGTACTTAAAGAAGTATCAAACAGCGTATATGTATGATGTGAATTTTTTTTATATAGAAGCAAAGAACAACATAAGAAAGTAATATAACTCCAAAATATTCCCAAATTACATTTGACAAATTGTTTTTTTTTACATAAAATGGGAAAGTGGTGGGGGCTGAAAACTTCCACGATCTGGGAACACTGGGTAAATTAGAGGACATAACTACTTAACCTATACACCCTTCTTTCATTTACGGTCTTATTCGTACGTTAACGCCACAAATTTGATTCAAGACTGGATTCAACCTAATTCTGAGGAGAATATAATCAACAAAGGCGAGCCAGAGGCGTACTGTAAAGTCTGCTCGCAGGTCCTCAGAGCACATCATAGTGATTTATTCAAACATGCAAACACACCGAAGCATAAAGCAAATGCCACTAAGTTTGACAGGACCAAACAAAAGAGAATGGATTATTTTGGTTTGTTATTTTATCGTCCATTTTTCAATTCCGAACATGCATCTGTTTCTCCAACATTGTGGCATTGTAAATCAACAATATCTCTTAAATTCAGGTGCTAAGGCTGTCACTGACGAACTGAAACGTGCAGAAATGAAGCTGGCTGTGTTTATTGTTGCACATGCTTCCATCAAAGCTATAGACCACCTCGGGGAGTTGTTAAAAGATCTAGGGACAGGAAGCGTCCTCCAAAATGTGAATTGCCATCGCACCAAATGCTCTCGGCTTATTGTCAGCGTGATTGCACCAGCTCATCTACAAGAATTGTTGGCTGACATAGGGAACTCTCCATACTCTCTCACAGTGGACGAGGTGACGGATGTCTCTGTCTCCAAATTTATGGGAGTATGCGTTCGTTATTACGATAGAAAACACCACAAAATGGTGACAGACTTCCTTGGTTTGGTCCCCGTAACGGTTTGCACGGGAGAAGCATTGGCATTGGCCTAGTTAGACTACATAAAATCAATTGGCCTCGCCTACAAGAATATGAAGTCCAATGGCACCGCTGGTGCACCCAACATGTGCGGCGTGAACAACTCGTTCTACACGCACTTGAAAAAGCAAATCCCCAAGTTGATGCTTTTCAAATGCGTGTGCCACAGCATTGAAAAGAGCGCCGAGCACGCATTTAAATTCATTCCTGTTCCAGTGTCTGACCTAATGAATGAGACCGCTAATTGGCTCAGTAGCGCAAAAAGATGGGATGAGTACGTGCAATACTGTAAGGTAAGAGATGCGATATCAATGCCGGCCGCAAAAGATTCTGCGGGGATATCTGCGTCTCATGCCGCATTTTTGTCCACAGACTATTCCCGGTGGGAAGTCTCCTCATAGGCTCATCTCCCTTTCAAAGACTCGCTGGCTGGTCTGGGCTCCCTGCTGAGACATCATCCTTGACCAGTGGCATGAGCTTCATGGTTTCTTCACAATGAAGGGAGAAGGCCCCCAGGTAAGAAAATAGTGAGTTTGAGTTTGTAATATTTTTTGCACCCCCTTTCATTTCTGACGTCCTCGTTTTCCGCTTGTCTGTTTCAGGGAGATACCAAAGCTAGGGAGCTCGCTGATTTGTACAACAGCAGCAACAAACTCTACCTGCTTGCCCTGAAAAAAGTCTTAAATGGAATACAGAAGGTCAGCAAGGCTTTCGAGAGGACGGATGCTGACGTCACGAAACTCTACTCTGATCTGCGAAGTCAAGTCCTTGTCCTGGCTGGACGCATTCTTAAGCCACAGAGCATGGCTCAGGTCGCTCTGTCTGGGATGCTGCGAAACGACGAGGCAAGGATGCTCAAGGAAGCCTTGAACTTGAACAAAAAGCAAAACTTTTTGCCCGTGGACAGGATAAGTCTAGGTGATTCTTTCTCGAAGACCGCCCTTGCGGAGAAGATTCCTGCTGCTGATTTGAACAGGATCCAGCATAATTGTGGGCAGTATATTTTCACACTTTGCAACGATCTGCTGGACAAACTTCCTTCCAATCTTAACGGTGTGGAAAAACTGAAGTTTCTCACGCCACGGATGGCGCTCTCTCGTACGGCCCGGCCTACTTTTCAGCAGCTGCCGACGGAAATGGCTGGTAAGTGTTCATATTCATTGAGAAACACTTTTTTTTCCGTGTTCAACATGCGTGGAATTAATTATTCCGTTTCCGTCTGTTTTTTTATCCGCTGCGCAGATGAAGCAGTTGACCGAGATACTCTTGAGTCCCAGTGGAATCTTTTAGGAACACTGACTCTTCTTGAAATCATTGACGATGTAGATCCCGGGACCACCGTCGATGAAATTCACATCGTGCGTTTCTGGGGCTGCTTGCTGGAAATGAAGAATGCCGGAGGAGAACATGCGTTTCGAGAGCTGGCCGAATTTGCATTGATGGCTCTTACACTCCCCATCAGCAGCACCGTCATCGAATGCGTGTTCAGTGTTCTCAGTTGTATCAAATGTCGGCGGCGCAATAAAATTAAATTGCGCATGCTTGAGTCACTAATCAGAGTGCGCGTGCATTTGAAGGTACCAATATTGAATATAATCCCTAAATTATCGTTTTATCTAAAATCCTCGGGTACTGATGCTTGCAATTTTCCCATCAGGTAGATGGCCACTGCTGCACAAAGTTCGAGCCATCCAAAGCCATGTACCTCAGTTTCACCTCAGAAATGTACAAACGGCATGTGGCGAATGATGAACAGCCCCAGGCCGCAGCCCTCGATTATGAGCTGGTTGTTGAAGATAATCCCGACGACCCTGATCCGATGATGGTCCACATAGCTGAGCCAGCGGAAGAGGGGATTATTCAAGATATTGATTATGATATCGTCAATGAAATTGATGCAGAGTACTTCAATGAAGATCTCTTGGTAGTGCGGTTCGGCACTGAATAGTTGAGTCATTTGATGCAGTGTGATTCTAATCCAAAGAATTTATTTTTCGAAAAGCAGAGTACTTTAATGAAGATCTCTTGGTAGTGCGTTTTGGCACTGAGTAGTTGAGTAGTTTGATGTAATTTGATTCTATGATAAATTATAAAATTTTAAAGCTTTTTCGGGTATCAATCGTGTGCGAAACTATGAATGTTGCCGACGTTTCGTGAACATTGCAGTAGATGGTTTCGCACACGATTGAAACCCGAAAAAGCTATAAATTTTAATTTATCATAATGAATCGTCGTGATAGCATTTAATCTACTATTAATGTGATTTTAATCCAGAGGATATATTTTTCAAGAAGTAAATTGCGCCATTTAAAACAAAGTGCCATTTAAGCCATTTGTTTGTAAATTGCAAATATAATATATTATTATTTATCATTTGTGTGCTCTTTATACCCTTTCCTCGGAATTAGAGATCCTCTAGGGAGAGTTGGGACAGGTTTCCCCTTCCAATGTTCGCCGCTGTAACGGAACTTTTATATTTTCATGGGGCGCGAAAAGTTTGAAAGTGTTTTTTTATTAATGCATTTGTTTATGACATTTTTAAAGTATTATATGTGTTTCAAAGTAAATATTATTCTTCCCTAACCTTAATGCCTGATCTCCTTAATAATTTATAATGTTCTGTATTAAATCCTCTTGCAAATAAAATTGTGATTTGAAAATCGCGCCAACTCAAGCCAATCAAAATTCACAAAAGGTCTGCTATTTCTGGTAAAGCGGCACCAATTAGAATTGAAGTACCCCGTGTCTCAACTCTCCCTTGAGGATCTCTACGCGGGACGAAATTATGAAAGTCGCTACTTTGGGTTACTTCAGGCCGAAAGTGCGCGATTTTGGGCTATTCAAGCGTGCGCGATTTTCGTGCGACTCGGGCGCACCCAACCTGCGACTCGCTTAAGCAGGGATCTGGCAACATTGGCCACATCTCAGGCAGTTTTTCCTATTTTCTCTAAGAAAAATTAGAAACACGTAGAATGAACATAGGAAGAATGTCTTTCCCATTGTCTTTTGTAAACTTCACAGTCTATTCTAGGGTTCATATAGAAAATTTGTTTTGGTATAAGTGCAATTACTTAATCATTTATTATTATATTTCAATAAACTTATTAACTTCACAATTTAATATTCACAATAGTAATTCTTGAAATTGTGACGCTATATCCTGGCTTGCTATTGTCCCACAGTAAAACGGGCAGGAATTATAAAGCACATTCTTATTCAAGGTTTGAAAGTTACAGAAGGATTGTTTGTACATTTTTTATCCACCTAATCCAGTGCTGACCTCAAACTATAATTTGCCAATATCATAGCATTTTTGTTTTTGTTTCAGTAAATTCAACCAAATCTAGGCATTCCAGGCATTTTGACCTGAAATCTCCATTTGGGAATGAAGACGTTTTTATGGTAGGTGAACATAATTTCGTTTGGTAATGTGTTAAATTTTCGTAATCATAAATTCTGCATTAGAGTGAAATATACTTATTTTTTTCTAAATTTAGATCCAACAGGGTGAGAACCACAATCACAAACCTGTATTTTCGAATTGTTCGAATTATTCGCCTGTAGTTAAAGAAGAAGAGCCATCTGGCACTGTAGTTATCCAAGTGAGCGCTGAAGATAGAGATCCACCTGAAGAAGGAGGTAAATAAATATGTAATTTGAATTTCAAAGAAATAATAAGTTTCAATCCTGTATATTTCGACAGCTTTATTCTATTATGGACTGCTCAGAGAAAAGTTGTCCATAAAAAAGTCATGAACCAGTATCTAGGTGTCGGATACGAAAAAAATTCATAGTATATTGATGGAATTTCATAAATAACTAGGACCTTATACGATGCAGATTAAATAATTGTGCAACTCTAAAAAATTGCATGCAACTTTGGAAAAACAATCTAAAATGACGGCGCATATTAACACCTATGTTTCCTTCTGCTGCTGGTGTAAAATCTTTTGATTATGAAGAATGTGTCATCATATACGGAATTTTAGTACAAATTTTTTTAGAAATACATAGTAAATGATATAAGATATTATTTTTCAAATTCAGTAATAGTAGTTCGGTAAACGAAAATGAAAACCGAAAGGTCCAAGAAAGATTTCGAAGGAAATAACTGCAAGTGCGGACAGGATTTTAAATTAATTAAAAAAAGTGATATCTTAAAACATTTTGACGTATTCTTAACCTTTTTTCAAAGGATATACGCGAATAAATCAATTTCTGTGAGAAAATGTACATTTCTCACATACCAAGCTAAATAAACACATAAAAAACAACATTAGCACTTATTTTCTTCAAAATCTTTCTTGGACAGGTTCCAGCACTAAAAAGTTCTTGATTTTAATTACTTTTTACTAATTTTCAATTATTATGCATTTGCACACGGTTTTGGGTACGCTTGCGTAGTCCCTCCTCTGTTTTCACCGGCGGAAAAATGTGTTTATCTGTGGGGAAAAGTGGCGCCCTCGGTCCTTTTTTTCTAAAAAAAACTCCTCGCCAAAGTTTAACACAAGCAAATGCTTTGCAGCTTGGGGAGCTTGGTTCTTAGCTCCCAAGAAATCATTTCTTTAACTTAATAATTTTCGCATTTATTTCAAACAAATATTTCTTTGTATCAAAGAAATATCACCAAAGCCTACTTTTTTGGTACAAGCGAAAGTAGTACTATTTTTGGTTTGCATATTTGTAGGTACTATCACCTATAGTTTCGTAACAATTTCTGGCGAGAAACTTAAATTTGAAATCAACAACAAAACGGGTCTTATCAGGACAACGCATATTCTTGACAGAGACGAACCAGAACGCGAGAAAGAAGCATATCTTACAGTACTAGCTACAGATAATGGAAGACCTCAACTTGACGATGTTTGCACGTTCAAAGTCACAATTGAGGATGTCAACGATAATCCACCGGTGTTTGATAAAGTGGTGAGTATTTTTTAACGAAATTGGCCTACCGGAAAAGTTTGGTGTTTCATCAGGATTACTAGAGATTTTTTTCTCAAGACCATGTGATAGTTACCATATTAGCAAATGTTCCACTTTTTTGTGTCCATAATAAGAAATATTTTTCGCTGAAACTTTGTAAAATTGTAGTGAAAATGAAAACGGAGGTTGATAACCTATCTTTGGTTTTAATAATTTAAATATATTTACTTTTTTAATCATGCAAAGCAGAAGTAGGCTATCTACATTCGTTCTCACGTTCTCTACCATTTCCCAAAGTTTTAGCGAAAAGTATTTATTATTGTGGACAAAAACATTTCGAAACTGAATTGCTCATATGGTAAGTATCACATGCTCGTGTACGAGAGAGATAGGAATATGGTAAGTACCCTTGACGTAAGAATATACGGACCCAGGCTAAGAGGCGGGGGAGGATTGCACAATCGGTTTGTTGGGAGCAGAGACCGCTCGCCTGTTACGTTGTGTCCATCTATTCCTACGCTATGATAAGGACGCTTCTAAGGGTGGAGCTTGTAAGAGAAAAAAAATCAGTACGTGCGTCCTAAACTACGACCCAAGACAAATTTATGTGTAAACATGTTCGTTTCTGAAATCTTTCAAATAACTTTTGGGATTTCGAAAGATTTCACAAAGATTTTAAAGCTGTCACAAATGTTTAAAAGATTTCAAAAATTTTACGAAGATTTTAAAGATAACCCGAGAAGACGATTGCATGGAACAGTCGATCTTCCTTATAAACATTGAGCAATCCAATATGATGTCAGAGGTCCTGTGATGAGGGCAGATTTTTCAAGAAAGTTAGTCTTGGACGAAAACAATAATAATGAAATGTATGGGAGTTCGTGAAGAAATATTTTGAACATAAAAGTAAGTTATAAATTCATTATAAACTATGTTTCTCAAGTGTGAAAGTCATTTGTGCAAATCTTCAGTACTTTCCTCGTCGGTAATGGTATTTAATTTTTATATATTAATATTCAATTCTATTATTTGTATACTATTCTATTATATTACTATTATTTGTGTATTATGCTCAAAATTCGGATCCCTCCCGTGTAGCATATGTGACCGTCCCACAGTGGGATAGGCAGACAATTTGCCAACATTCAGTTTTTTAGCATAAACAATTAAAATTTTCTTTCTAAAAGTAGACATATGGATCTAATTGAAAATAAAGTTTTACGTGAAAATGTGAAATTTTTACCAAAAAAATAAACATTTGATTTTAAAATTAACATGCAAAAAATTTCAATACAAAAAATATTTGATTGAACTACGAAAACTGCCATTTTTTCACAAAATAATCAACTTACCTCAAAAGGAAAAGTGATACGAATAAGTCAACAATGTCTTTACTTTCTTATGAAAATGTACCTTCTTGAATAAGAAATACAAAATAATTTGAATCATACTCGCCGCCAAACACACGTACTCCGACATACCGTCTCTGAAGCATAAATTCGAGGTTAATAAACTACTATATTGAGGGGGTTATAAGTCTAAACGCTCGGACTCGCTCTTCATTTATTTGGGTACTTATCCACTATTGTTGACAGGGGACTGACACATGTACCAGGGGATTGTCTTTGTGAAGTGAAAAACTACATGTTATTACGGATAAATAATTTTAATTGTTTTTGCTGCTCAAAACATGTCTTGTATTAAGAAACATTTGAAAAATAACATTCCTACTTTAAAGATACAACAGTTCGTATCACGTACATTTAGGCTCATAATAATACAAACTCTGTAAACTGATTATTAGTCTTCATAATATCAGTCTCAAAGAATAAATCACATTTGTTTAAAGGAACATTAATTGCGTAATCAACCTTACCTTAAATTATTTCTCAAACACATTTATAGGTAACTTAAATTTATAAAATACTCTATTCCCTTTCATCAACAAATTGGGACTAGGTAACTTCTCTACAATTTGTTCGTAAGCTGCGTCGGAGACATCTTTGTGATCAAACCTAAACATTTGGCTGTTGTTATCACAGAGTTTCATAAAGGTGACAGTCAGTTCACTTTCTTCTTCATCAACGTTATCTATGAGACCCATGTAGCGATGTTCGACTTTTTTTTTGGCAGGAAACTTCACCAGCACATAATCACCTCAGTTGTACTGCTGTTTAGAAGGTACATAACTATTCGTAGAGCATGTTTCATGATCACATTCAGAATCGGTGTCAACATCTTCGACTGTGAGTTTGGTGTTCTCTTGATATGTCAAGCTTCCTATTTGAAAATGTTCGCACGTATCAGAATCGCAGAAACAGCACAAACTTCCCATTGTCAGTAGTGCTTATAATAATTCCAGGACACTTTTCCTGAATCGTTTTTGCGAATTTTTTTGAGTTTATTGGCATCACCTCCTGTAGCAATGACAGAATCGGCTGTTCTTTTACAAGTTGCGCCGATATCATCCGGTGCACCCTTGCCTTGTCCACTGCTTTCAAAATAGGTTGCAAATATGCCCAAAGTGCCCATATAGCAGGTGGCGAATGAGATGTGTTCGAGGATGCTGTGTATTACGTCTTTGTCGTATTTTCTAAGTAGATTACAACAGTGTGAAGACTAATTTGAACGCGAGAACCTCCAAAATGAACGGGTTGAATTTCTTGTCCGTATTTTCTGGCATAATTTTGAGAAAATTCCATGTGTATTAAATCATCCTCATTAGTAAGGTTTTTAATTGGCGTGGTGTTTTAGCTTTGGGGTCTATGAACTCTTGTTTTTCAGCTATTCACTTTTGGAAATGCAAGTGTTTGTTGTCGTCATATTCTTTGTAAGCAGAAGTTTTGTTTATACACTTTTGACACTGCCTGGATAAGCAGTGTTCACTGTACCGATTACAGCCCATATCATTTAGCAGTTTCTGATGGCTATTGTATAATATTATCTTCTCTCCGTGCAACGCAGACAGCTTCAAATTTATATCAGCGTGAATAATACCCTGAAAAGTGTCCCCTGTAGTCATTTTGAACGTGGATTTGCTGATGAATTTTTTGTGAAGACCCAGCAATGAATTTAAAAGATAACTCTTTTGTTTTCTTACACTTTCTTGTCATGAATTCCTTTTTTCCCGGCCCTAATCTACTGTTAGAATCGTTTTCATAAAAATTACGTACAGCAGTGATACATTCTTTTGAAATTTTTCTTTTTCGAATTTGTTTTAACACCGCTAAAGATTGAGTGGGCTGCGAATTCTTCACTCTTTTATAAGCTAAATGGTCCGCACATTTTCTCCACATTTTGTGCTTTTGAATCAAATCGCCGGAAATAACTTGAGTGAAAATAGCTTTATCTTTTCTCGTTTTCAGTGCTGAATAATTGTCTTTTAACTGTTTTTTAATATTTCCCCAAACAATGCCTTTTTCACAACATCTTTTCTAAATTCCGGGTTTTCCATCATGTTATGTAATTTTGCATTGGGAGATTCGATTTTGTTCTTCATTTTGGCATTTTTCATTCTTGAAACCCTTTTTTTGTACATTGCCACTTTCTTCTGTAAGTCCTCTATTTGTTTGTTCTCTTTTTTCATATTTTTCTCGTATATATTTGGTACGTTTCCTTATCTTTTTATTAAATCTAATAATTGTAGGACTTTGCTGATGTGTGTCAACCGTTTCTACCTCAGAATTTGGTGCATTTTCTCTCTCAGACGTGTTAACGACTTCCTTCCTGGCTTTCGTTATAGAAGGAGATTTTCCACTGTATTCCTTCCATTTCCTATTCATGACTCGATGTTCACACGGAGTCGAAGCTATCAAAAATACTAATTAATTATTATTCATTTTCTTGGAGGAATAATTATCTGCCCTCCTTGAGTATATAAAATACCAAAAACTGTTATTTAATTTAAAAAACAAAGCATAAATCTACTCACCAGGGGACTGTCTCACGAGCCGGCTGAAGCACGTATTTTAGCGGAAACGTCGAGAAATAACCTAACATAATGGCACACGAGCGCTATCTGTTCTACATCAGAACAAACTTCACTTTGGCTATGTTCCGTTTAACGAAAAAATGACTTTTTGTTGCACATAGAATGATTAAAATAATTTTGAAGTTGAACCAGGGGAATGTCTTCAAAAACTGAAGGATAACATTAAGCTCGGGTTTTTAAATATGTAATATTAAATTTTTAAAATATGTGCCACATAAGTTTTTCTTCCATTATTACAGCATTTGAACAATTACAATAAAAATGACATTTTTCATTTAATTTATTGTGAAATCTTTAGCTTTGATTGTGATTTTTGGTTAGTGATAGGCCAGGGGACTGATTTTTGATGTACTTAGAAGGAGATTACATAATTTGTATTCTTAATTTTGAAGGTTTACGCAGTGGTTTAATAAGGACCATTAATAAACTTTCATTTGTAATAACAATTTACGAGAAAAAGGTTTTATTTTGTATGTTTAATTTGCCTGGGACACTGATTTTCCCGATAGTAGAGAAGTACCTGTAGTATTTTGAAATAACGGGAGGGCCACATATATATTCTACACTGTTAAAAAAATCTGATCGAAATTTAATATACATGTGAGTAAAGGCATTTGCATATATCGTAAATTAATTTTAATATACCATTATGTTGTAAATTAATATACATGTATATTAAATTCGGTAAAACAGAGTGCCTGAAAACAACAAGTTCTTCGATGCCTTCAGATCTTGTCAAATATTAAAAAGTAAAGTAAGAACCTTAAATTCGTCGACTAAATTCCTACTTACAATTAAAGTGCAACGTGAAGGTGGAATTTTTTCTAGAATTCACTGTGAATGTTAGAATTTTAACGTGAGTACAGGTGCTTGGGGGTTAGGTTTCTTAATTATTTGTTTAATTGAACTTGTCTCTTAAAAACCAGTGTAATTTATATTTATCTAGGAGAAAATATTATGTTTGATTATTTATAAATAAAAATTGCTGCCAAAATAGGCTCTTAATGGCGATTTCGTATACCTAGGTCCTAGATTTAATATACAAATGTATATTAAATGTATATTAAAATTGCAAACATACTTAACAGTGTAAGAGAGTACTTTATTATCGTGTTTCGACTTCGGTTGTTACAGTAGAACAGACGGAGCTGACACACCCACTCAAACACTCATGCGACGAGTGCGCACCCGCGCCCTCTGGCATACATTACACTCCTCCACACCTAATCGGAGATATCCTTTATAAATCTATAATTTGTGGCGCTTTCCTAATGCGTCCCGAACGCCTCACTTCAGTGGAGCCAACTGACTCGGAAGCCGCCGCCGGAACTGTGGATTTATTGTTTTCTTTCGTAATGTCACAAATTTCTAGAGGCAATAAGTTCATTCCGCTATCAGTTAATACATTTTGAAATACAACGTCGTTTGACTCATGGGTTTGCGTTGGACGTTCATTCGGTATCTTGGAATCAATGCGCTGTTCGGGTATTGACATGCTTCCATTTTTCTCGTTGTTACCAGGTTCTAATTGACACGCGCGCAACTGACCAACGTGTCTTTTCCATACCCTACCGTCGCTCGTTCGCACCGAATATGTCACTGGGATGAGTTTCTCTGTAATTTCTGACCTACGCCAATTGTCGTGTGTGTAATCTTTCGCCATTACTGTTTCCGCGACCGAAAATTCGTATACGCGGTTGCCCGAAAAGTGGCGCCTCTGATCGACTAGTTTTTTTCTACTCTCTCCCCCACCACCATTTTCAGCAAGTCCCAGCGCGTTCTAAATTTTTCCAACTTTTGTCATTCTGCGGGCGCGACTCCGGTTGTGCAATGCGGTGTGGAACGGTACGAGGAAAGAAATTTCGTCACAGCTTCTTTTTCATTCAAATGACTTTTTGGCAGTTTAAATTTCCCCTTGAATGTTTGAACCAAGTTTTCAGCAGCCCCGTTTGATGCCGGATGACATGGTGCTGTTTTTATGTGTCTAATGCCGTTATTCTTCATGAAATCATCAAACAATTTTGAAGTGAAGGTTGGACCATTCTCAGTTACTAATTTAATTGGAAGCCCATAATTGCAAAAATATTCTCGCAAAGCTTGCATTGTTTTTTCAGTCGTTATATTTGACATTTCTTTAACTTCGGCCAACTTCAAAGAAGCATCAATAATGACCAGTTACATTTTGCCCTCAATTGGCCCCAAAAATTCAGCGTGCAGTCTTTCATTTGGCTCGTTTGGCTACCCCCATGAATGCAAAACCGCCCTGGGCGAACTGTCAGTGTTATTCAGACAAGATTCACATGTCTTTCTCACCCTTTCAATATCTTTACCCAACCCCGGCCATCAAATATATGACCTTGTCAAGCTTTTCATCCTGACAATCCCCATGTGCTCCAAGTGTGATTCATCCAAGAGCGTTTTCCTGAACACTGAAGGGATGACTACTCTGTGACCCCACATGACGCAACCATTCTCAACATATAATTCGCGACGTTTTCTGACATATTGTGTCAGTGCATCCGGCACATCCACTGGCCAATTTTCCGTAGAATACTTTTTAACCAAACTTAAAACTCGATCTCTGTCTGTTTCCTCAGCTATCACGTTCCCAGTGATTGTTGGAATAACGTGAAGTTTGAATTTTCCCTTCGTATGTGTACCTAACCAGTGGCGGATTTAGGTATTTGCCGCACCTAGGCTAACAGAAATTTGGCGCCCTTAGGCTAACAGAAATTAACTATTCGATTTTGAATACACACTAAGACATGTAGCTAACAAATCCCCCCTCCCCCAATTTTGCCGTCCTAGGCTGCAGCTTATGTAGCCTATATGAGAAATCTGCCACTGTACCTAACCCATCAGAGAATAAAGAATCATATTCATTCAAAAGTCCAGTAAATCTATTTACGCTCTCAGCTTACTTAATCTTAAATTTTTCAAATCAATGCTAAAATTCTCAAAACAAACCCTCGAAAGAAACGAGGGTAGAAAACTCCGCCAAATAATACATTCTTACTAGCATTTAATAAAAAATTATAGTATAAATATATATGTGAGGAGTCACACAAATTTCACAAGAGAATTTTGTGAGATCACTAAAATTCGCCAAATACTATTAGTGAATAAAACATTTTTTTCAATAATAATAATACGAATTACAGAATTTGTAATTACAAACATTTCTTGAAAATGCACATTTGGCGGGCCTGCCTTTAAAATGGACTTAAAATGAATTTCTTAAACTTGTATACAGGCATTGTCTAGTATTATTAAATTTTATGTAATACTAACAGACAAAGTGTAGGCGCGTTTTCACCTGTCCTTAAATTCTATTTACATTACATTTTTTCAATTTGAATATCGATATATGCATGGACTTCAATGTATACGCTTGTTGGGTACCTACGACAGGGATACCAATTTGGAACTATTCAGAAGAAACTTGAATTTGAATTCAATATTAACATGAAATCTTACAGTACATAATTAATTTTAAACGGTGGTAAAATATTTGTGATAAAAATGAATTCATATTCACTGCTCTTTTTTATTAACAATGCTTCAATAGCTTCGACATACCCAATAGTTCGCGTTTCAGATGGCGCCTTTGTCAAGGTCAGGGAGGTTCCCTACAGGCGCATAGCGCATTTTGAAGACAGGCCCGCCAAATGTGCATTTTCAAGAAATGTTTTTAATTACAAATTCTATACTCTCAAGATTACACTGAGGGGAGCCAACGGAAACAGCGAAAAGACCAATAAATAAAGAGATACAGCAGAAAGCAGACGATGGAATAACACCATCTGATCATGCAGTCTCGCCTGGGACTCAAAGGAATGAACAAAAAGAAATGAAACGTGGGAGAAAATCCAAATCTGAGAAACTCAGTGCAGCTAATGCTAAGAGTGTAAGCAATATGGATGGCTTTACAGTGAAAAGTGTGAAAATTCAGTGTCATTTGTGGTGGAAGGAAACGAGGGGGCATTCCAGAAAAGTAATAGAACATCCAGATAGCCAGTGGGTCAAAGGATAGCGTACGAAGTCAGAACGAAAGAAGGATAACCGAAGATAGTTTGACAGAAAACGAAGAACTGGGGAACGACAAAAAAAGAGATGGTTTAGATGAAATGAATTCAGCACACGAGAAAGAGATTGCAACTAACTTACTGGGCAATACAGAAAGAGGGAAAGAATTACCCTTAGGGAATATGATTCGAGAAATAATGGGCAACTGGTGAGAGGAAAAGATTGAAAAGTGTTTCAGTAAGTATAGGAGCTTGAGAAATGGGATAATGATGAGAGCCTGAGAAGGGCAAATATTGTTGATAATGTAGAAGAGGATGAAACGAATGAATCTGCTGGAAGAGACGAGAATGGAAACCAGATTAAACAAAATACTCGGGATAAAAACCAAGATAATGAGGAAAGCGAAACTGATCTTAAACACCCCGGCTGGTTGAGTGTAGGAGAACTTGAAACAGAAATCAGAGAAAGAAAAAATAAAAATAAATGGATATTATTATGAGGATTTAGGACAACAGGGGGAGAGAGGTTAAAAAGGGAAGTCGCCCAAACAATTTGGAATTTAACAGAAGTAGGAATAAAAATTATAGAACTGAGATTTATTAGAGAAGGGATGCTTGCAAGACTGGATTCCTGGGAATCCAAGAACGAGCTAATGAAAAAGAAAAGTGGCTTGAGGGGCTCGATCATAAGAGTGGAGCGTGACTTCAACAGCAAGGAAAAGAAAGTCATGAGCTAGATTTTAAACGAAGTGGAAAAGGCGTGGAAGTTAGGAACGGAAGCCTGGAAAGGATACATGAGATGGAGAATTGGAGGCTAGGAATACGTCTGGAATGAAGAAAACAGGAAGATAGACCAGGTGCGATTTCGGAGAGAGCGAACGGCTAACTATAAAGAATTAACGTGGAATATAGCAGGAGACTGTAAAATGTCAGCGACGGAACATTTTTGGAATAATTATGAATTAATAATAATACAAGAAACTTGGTGGGAAGAGAACAGTGCTCGGGACGCTGTAAGCAAAGACAAGAGGTAAGTGCAGGGGTGAATGTGTCTGAATGGGAATATGGAATTACCATTACGAGGTGGAATACAAACGGGAAGAATATTAAGATAATATCGATATACAACAATGTCGGGATGAATATTGTAGGAAATAATTTGATAGATTGAATTGATCAATCACAAAGAGAAGGCAAATAATTAATCCTGATCGAAGATTGGAATGCGAGAAAAGGAGAAGAAATGGCAGGTGGGGAGTGGGAAGGAGGAGAAATAGAGGAAGGATTTTATAGATGTAGAGAATGAATCGGAGGATAAGCTATTGAATGCAGAAGTGTAGACATTATTAGAAATGGACGCACATCTGTGGAGATGGGGGCACGCATAGTGGTGGCACTCCCATGTATAGTTTTGAAGGCATTATGTTTTAATGTCCGGGGGGACCGCTAGGTGGCGCTGAGAATCAGTACAATGCAATGCGCATGTGCAACCATAATATTTTCAAATATTTCGAAATCTCGAAATTGGAAATTAGTCGAAGTGTCAAATTGAATTTGTTGTGTTAACCTTGTTGTATAAAATTTTCTGCAAGTTTTGGTATGTATATTGTTATAAGTACTGTGTGTACTATTTCGTGCTGATGTAGGGAAATGTGTTGATTGGTAAGTATTGAATTAAAAAAAATAAAGTAAAATTTGCTTGATTTGAGGTTACTTTGTTGTTTTCATATTTCGAAGCAGTAACAAATAAATTAAAAAGGATAAAAATAAAAGCCTTTTTGAGAGATTAGGAGGTTTTTTTCTTCAAGCAAAGTTTGTCGTTTATAAAAATTTCTTTGTTAGAGAAATAAAAAATATTATTCTAAGACATAATCTCAAATGTAAAGCCAATTTATCCTTTGCATTACAAAAAATCATACTTCTAGTATTCAAATATATATTTTACGTATGAAAAATCTTTTTATATTCATCAATTTTGATAATTTTGAAAGTTTATTTACACGAAATTAAGCGAAATTTAATATTTACGAGAATTTGGGGGAAGCAGAGTTCGGAAACAATTGTTGTCGGGGATTTGTAGGTTCATTTGCTTATAGTGTCCGGGGGAACCGCTAGATGGCGCTGATTTTGAAGCCAAGTCTTCAAAACGATACATGGGAGTGCCACCACTATGGGGGCACGGTTCTCGATTATATTATAGTATCAGAAAATGAAGGGGTATGTCTTATCAAAACAATGCAGATTAAGACTAGAATAGAATCTGACCATTTACCGGTGGGTTTTAATGTTGAAATTAATATAAAAAATGAGGGGAAGTATTTTGAAATCCGAAGTTTAAAAAGTGCAAAGAACAGATTAAGATAGGATGGACAAAAGGCAGAAGAGTACGAAACAGAAAATAGAAATCTTTGGGAAGGGGGTCAATTAGAGAGTGAAACTTTAAAGAAGAGATGGAAAAAATTATCGAACTGTATATGGAAAGCAGCATGGTTAAAAAAGAAAGATGGGTGGAGCATTTTAAAGGATTATTAGGAGCAGGAATTCTTGGAAAGTGTAAAAAGGATGAAAAATGGGAAAACACGAGGGGAAGATGGGATTACAATAAAAGGTTTGAGGAAGACGCGGAGAAGGCTAGGACGGAAGAAGAGGTTTGGGAGGTAGTAAATAGAGAGAGAGAAACAGAAGAAAAAGGGTAAATCAGGATATTGAAATGGTAGAATGGAAAAATATTTTATGGATTTGGTAGGAGGGGTAGAGAGAAAAGTATGGAAAGAAGGAAAATATGGTAGAGCATCAGATGAGGAAGAGGACATATCGAGGCAAGAAATAGTCAAGGTGTTAGGAATACTGAAAGATGGAAAGGCACCTGGTATAGATGAGATTCCAAGTGAAGTCTGGAAATATGGGGGGACAGCACTAAAGGAATGGGCATGGATAATGTGTAATAGAGTATGGAGAGGTGAGGGGTGGCCAGAGTTATGGAAAGAAGGAGTAGTGGTACCCATAGTAAAGAAAGGCAAAGGTGAGGAGGTTAAAGATTATAGGGGTGTGACGCTGATGCTAACATTGTATAAAGTATATGTAACTGTTTTGTCGGAGAGATTGAAGAATGAAGTGGAGCAAAAAAAGGTAGAGCCACCGAATCAGACAGGGTTTAGAAAAGGAATGGGTGTGAAGGACAATATATATGTTCTGGACGATCTAGTAAATAAGAGGATTGAAAGGGAGAATGACGGCGTTTGAATGGGAGAGAAAAACACTGGCATACGTGGATGATATAGTGTTGATGGCAGAGGATAAAGAAGGGATGACGGGCTTAATTACAGGATTGGAGAAATGCTTAGATGGGTAAACGTTGAATTTAACTGTAGAAAAGACAGCGATAATGAGGTTTAGAAAAGGAGGGGGAAGAAAGAAAGAATGGACTGGGAGATGGAAGAGAGTAAAGTTAAAAGAAGAAAAGGAGTTTAAATATTTGGTATATTCCTTGAAAATGAATGGAGATCATAGAGCTCATATAAGGGAAAGGATAAAAAAAGCGACAGAGATAATGAAACAAATATGGGGAACAGGAAAAAGAAGGTTGAAGAAAGAATGATAATGAGGTTATTTGATACGCTATTATGGCCGGTATTAGGTTATGGAGCGGAGATATGGGAATGGAAGGAAAGGAAAGAGATTAAGAGTTTACAAGAAAGGTATATAAGGCGTACGCTAGTTGTAGATTGGAGGACGCCTGGATATATGGTGAGAGAAGAAGCGCAAAGAAATAAATTAAGTACTAGAGCACGTAAGAGGGCATGGCAATTTGAGACGAAGTTAAGGGAGTTAAAGGGAGGGGAGTTAGCGAAAATTGTTTGAATGAGGTAGAAGAAAAGAGAGGGAAGGCGGTAGAACTAACAAGATAGGAAGAAGAAAAGGAGGGTTTTTTTTATTTCTACACATATAGGAGATGGGAATGGAGCAAGCTATGAAGAATTGGAAGGAAGGGACAGGGAAAGACAATTAATGAAAGGATGAAGAATAATTGAGGAATGAAAATATATTAAATGGTATAAGATGATGAAAAAGGAAGGAGTATCAAAGTATTTAGAAAAGGGTTGGGGAGAGAGAAGATGGACCAGAATAGCAAGATTTAGATTGGGAAATGAGCTAAGGGAGGGGATGTATTGAGAAAAGAAAGAGAACAGAAAGTGCAGAATACGTGAGTGGGAGGAGGAAACATAGGAGCATGTATGGGAAGGATGTAGGAGAGGAATGGAAGATAAGGGAAGCTGTCAAGAGAATGTGGTAAAGATTCTAAGGGAGGATGAAATGGGCGGGGAGTGGATGAAGTAGTTAGAGGAGGTTAGTGGGGTGAATGAGAAAGAATGGATGTGAAAAAAGCCAAAGTGAGAGTGATATAGAAGAGAAGTGAGCGTAAAGATCTGTAAGTAGTTGTATGTATGTATATATAATCTCTCCCTTTTACGGGCTTGAGGGCCTCTGCTCCCTGTACATATATTTACATTTCATCCTTAACCTAACTTAACCGCTGCTTATATTCTAATGTTTCGCCTCACTTAAAATAACAATAATATTAATACTATTGATTCTTAAACTTCTAAAAATGAACGATCTTCCAGCGCTGCCCTTTTCTCTTACCATCGAATAATTTTCACCGATTTAAAAAATTTAAAATTTTTGCTAGTTACTTTCCTTTAGACAGGATTACCCGGTTGCCTCTGCCCTGCTCCCTTGCTTTCTCTTACTTCTTCCAGTTTTTTCATCCACGTCACTCCCTGTCCATTACCATCCAAAATCCATCTTACACACTCGTCCACACTCAACTGTCCATCTTCCTCTCCTGTACACCTCTCTAACACATGTGACCATGACTCCATTTCGTAGCCACATACTCTGCACAGATTGTCCTCTTCATCCATCCAATATCTACAAGATCTAACTCCTCCCATTCTAAACCGTACCACCCTATTCCATTTGTCTTCCTTTTTTATTTTTTGCAAATATTCTGGTTCCGTCAACCGTTTGCTATCACTCAAAATCGTCCCCCCTTTCCCTTTCTCCTTTAGATTCTTCTCTAAGTCTGCCAGCAGCATATTAAATAGTAGCGGACTCAACGGGCACCCTTGCCTTAGACCTCTTCCTGTCCAGAAAACGTCCCCCCCCCCCCACTATCTTGACCCTAATCCTGGTTTCAGTAAAAATTTCCTTTATCCTCTCCACCAATCCTTCCTCTATTCCTTTCTCTTTCATTGTCTGCCATAGCCCTTTTCTATTCACTGAGTCAAAAGCTGCTTTAAAATCTACGAACAAGGCGACTAATTTCCCTCTTTTTTCCCTAAGTTTCTGTAAACCAAGTATTTGAGTACGTAAATGTTATCTATTGTCCCCATCCCTTTTCTAAATCCCGTCTGATTGTGTGGGATACTTTGTTTCTCTTCTATCTCATTCTCTAACCTTTTTCTTAGAATTTCTGCGTATATTATATAACCCACTGGCATGAGAGTGATCCCTCTATACTCTTCTACCTTCTTACCCTCCCCTTTCTTGACAAGATGTACCACCAGCCCTGTCGTCCATTCCTCCGGCCACCCTTCTTTCCAGACCTTGTTTCAGATATTCCACATCCCTTCTCCTCCATACTTTATCGCTTCGTTCTCCATACCATCCTCTCCTGTAGCCTTGTTTCTTTATAGTCTATCTATCGCCTCATCCACTTCTTCTCTTGTTATTTCACTACCTTGATCCATTTCTCCCTGGACTATCCTTCTATTTTCCCCTTTGATCCTATTTTGTTCTCCCCCTAAGAGACCCTTAAAATAATCCGCCCACTCGCCCATTTCTATTTCTTAATTCACGTCCTTCCTTCCTCTTACCCTATTTATCACATCCCAGACCCTACCTCCTTTGATCGCTTTTTCTACTTCTTTCTTGTATTTCTCCTTTCCCTTTTGCTTTTTCCTTTCCAGCATCCTCTCATGTTCTCTTTTTCTCCTGTTGTACTCCGCCTTCTCTATTTCTCCTTTCCTCCATTTTCTTACATACTCTTTCATTCTCTCTTTAGTCTCCCTGCATTCCTCGTCCCACCAGCCTCTCTTTCCCTCTTCTCTTCCTTCTCTTGTACCTACCTCATCCCTTACCTTCTCAATCGACCCTTTCAACCTTTCAATTAACGAGTCTACTCCCTCCTCCTTTTCATACCTAACACTCTCCTTTTCCATTTTTTGTTTAAACTCTTTCAATTTATCTGCCCCCCAGACTCCCATTTTCGTGTTCCTTTCTCCCCCTCTTTCCATTCTCCCTCTGGCGAGCTTATGGACGCCACCTTTCAGTGTAGCTATTACTGGGAAGTGCTCGGACCCTAGCTCATTCCCCACATTCATACTGCATATCTTATTCCTCATTCTTTCTTCCGCCAGGATGTAGTCTATTGTTGTTTCTCACTTACCTATAAATGTGATCTCTCCTTTCTCATCTCCTTTGATATTTCCATTACATATAAACCATCCTGTTTCTCCTATTACGTCTAGTAACCTCCTCCCCTCCCGGTCTATCTCCCTATGTTTGGAGCTCCTTATATAGGCCTCCTTTTCTTCATCCCAAGTCCCTCCCCCTTGCTCGCCAGTCCAGGCATTCAAGTCACCTCCTATTAAAACCAACTCTTCCTTCTTTTCCTCCATCCACCTCCTTATTACTCTCCAACCTTCCTCTTCACCTCTTCTTCTATATACACAAACCACAGCTATTTTGACTTTTCCAATTATAATCCTTCTTACCATTGTTCCATCCTTTTCCTCCCTGTCCTCCTCTGTTCTCCCTTTTACTGCCAATTCTTTTCTCACCCCTGAGACCATGCCGCCCATCCCTCTACCTTTAACGTGGTCCTTTCTTGCTTCTTGCATTGTCCACACATACCCTTTAGGTAACATCCTTGTCATCCCCTTCCAATCCTTCTCATCCGCCCAGGTTTCACTCATCATAATCACATCCCACTTTTCTAACTCCCGCCAAAAACATTCATTCTTGTTCTTCAAGCCTGACACATCCCAGAAAGCTATTTTCACGTTTTTATCCTCCCTTCCCTCACCTATCCTCACTTTTCTTCCGCCTTGCTTTTTGGAAACCCCTCTGTTTGATCTCGAACCTCTTTTTCATCTTCCTTTTTTCTACCTTTCTCAACTCTTTTTCCCTTTTCCCTTTTTCCTTCTTTCTTCTAATTCCTCGTCCCAGAACCATTCCTCCTCATTTATCCATAATCTGTCTCTCCCTTTCCATACCATGCGCCCCTTTCTCCTCTACCCATGCCCTCTGCTCTATTTGCCATCTCCTTTTCCTCCCCCTCCATGACAAATCCTCTTCAATTCTTTCCCTTCTTCCTTTCAATAATTTTCTTTTTCTCCTCCTCACTCCCTACTTTTACTATAAACATTCCTTCTTTTCCTTCCTTCGTCCCTCCTATTCTTTTAACTCCTTCTGCCCTTACCTTAACTCCAATATCTCTCAGAATATTTTCGATTTCCACTTCCCCTGTTTCACTCTTCATTGCCATCCCGTAACTACTATGTTATTTTTTCTCTCTGCCCTTTCTTCCCCTTCCAATCTCCTTTCAATGTCACTTAGTCTCTTCTTCAATCTTTCATTCTCACTTTGTACGTTCTTATTACTCCCTTTTTCTATTTCCGCACCCTCTGTTTCTTTCCCCATATGCTCATTCCTCATTTCTAAGCTGTTTACATGTTCTTCCAACTATTTTATCTCACTATTTCTCTTTTCGTCA
The DNA here is from genome assembly GCA_932195095.1 of Andricus curvator. Classification (NCBI taxonomy): domain Eukaryota; kingdom Metazoa; phylum Arthropoda; class Insecta; order Hymenoptera; family Cynipidae; genus Andricus; species Andricus curvator. The sequence goes on along the minus strand of CAKNYM010048378.1, from coordinate 143,660 downwards.
TCCTCCTTCTGTCTACTCTCTATGCTCTCTAGTTTACCCCATACCTTGTCCTTCTCCTCTTTCCAGAGTTTATCCCACTCTTCCCACTTTTCTCTTACTTTTTTCACTTCCTTACATCATTTCCCTGCCTATCAATATCCCTATTCATATTATCCAGTCTCTTCCTTGTTTCCTCTCTAAACCCTAGCAGATGCGCTCGTTCTCGCTCGCTTGCTCTCTCGCTTTCTATCGCTTAGGCGACACATTATGAATAAAGAAGAAGGTGGGATTACAATTGAATTTGTAAAAGGAATACCCTAGGTCTGGGCGAAAAAATTACATAAAATACTAAATGGGCTTCGCGTAACGGGAAAAATGATACCGGGTTGGAAAAAGGGGGAATAGCACCAATATATAAGGAAGGGTACGAGGAAGATACAGGCAATTATAGGGGGTTTCGTTTTTAGATACAGGGTGTAAAATATTAGCATCAATTATGGATGAAAGAGTTAGAAAGCGGATGGAAAAACAAGGGCTGTACAAAGATAGTCAGGCAGGGTTCAGGAAAAAATAATCAACCAGGGATCACATTTTTGTGCTAAATTCCTCAATTAATAATAAACTAAAGGCAGAAAAGGGTAAGCTTTACGTGGCTTTTATAGATTTCAAAAAAACATTAAGACGCTGTAGAACGCGATTTACTATTTAAAAAACTACACACGCTAGGAATCAGGGGAAAAATGTTTAAGATGATCAAAGAAATTTATAAAGTAACCCTCAATGAAGTTATTATAGAACAGAGTGTCACGGAATGTTTTGAAACAACTATAGGGGTTAGGCAGGTATGAAATCTGGGAGCAAAAAAAGAGGGGGAAACTGTGATCGGTAAAAAGAAAATTATTGCTTTAAAGTTTGCTGATGACTTGGTAATTGTTTCAGATTTCCCGGAGATATTAAAAGATATGTTGAAATTCTTCGAAGGATACGTAGTCAAGAATAAATTAGAAATAAATGTAAATAATTCGATAATTACACAGGGTTTGTATAAAAAGTATCGGGAAAAGTTTCGGAAGACGCCGTTTTGCGTCAGGTTGCCTGTCACCTTGGAGCAGATGTGAAATTGGAAATTGCATCACGACAATGCACCCAGCCACACCGGCTCCAAAGTGACCGACTACCTGACGCAAAACGGCGTTGCGGCGATTCACCAACCCCCTTACAGTCCCGACTTGGCCCCAGCAGACTTTTTTTTATTCCCAAAAGTGAAATTCTCCCTCAAAGGACACAACCATGGGACCCTAAGTGCCGTCAAAGAAGCTTGCACGCGTACCAGTAAGGACCTTCTGGAATCCGCCTACCAGGGAGCCTTCGATTCGTGGAAAAGCCGCTGGCAAAAGTGTTTCGACTCTCAAGGGATGTACTTTGAAGAATTTTGAGGTTTTGTAACAATGTATGTAATAAATTTATTTTTCCGGAACTTTTCCCGATACTTTTTATACAAACCCTGTAATATACAAGAAAGAAGGAAGAAGAGCAGCTGTTGATAAATCGAATATATTTGGCGAAGAAGTACAGATCGTGGATAAATACAAATATTTGAATTTTTGGTTCCCTTCGGGCGGGTCGCACAGAAAACACATTAAAATGATGGTGGGTAAAATGCAAAAAGCAAATAAAAAGTTGAAGATTATATTTAATGGATGTGTTAGTTAACCACGCTGGAAACACCAGTTCTCGTAAGATCACTGAAGTTAAGCATTGTTGGGCGCGGTTAGTACTTGGATGGGTGACCGTTCAGGAATACTGCGTTGCTGTTGGCCCGTCGTGGGTGTGGTGGGCCCACATTGGTAGTAAATATCCACCTAGAAACTGGTGTCTCCAGCGTGGTATGGCCGTTGCCATGTATGTTAGTAAATTCGGGAGAACTGTACGGGGTAGAAGCTTGAGGGTGGACAAGATAGGAATAAATAGAGAGGGCTCAGGGCAGCTTCGTCAAAACAGCTATTGGTTTAGATAGAAATACTCAAGGGTACATCTGGAGAATGGAAACTGGGAGAAATAGCATAGAAATCGAAACGAGAAATAGAGTTTAGCGGTACGTGGAACAAATTTTGGAGATAGGGCCCGAAAGGTTACCTCAAGTCTGCTTACAAGAGAAAATGAAGAGGGATGCAAAACGATTATCTTTCATTATGGGAAGAGGAAGTACAGGAAGATTGGGGAAGGATTAATACATTTTTTTATTGTAAATGTTATGGGGAATATAAAAAAACGGTAGATTTAGAGAGTTACTGGGTAAATAAAGAAATAGGGTACAAGGACAAAGAAGAGTCAGCGAGAATGAGGCGTGGAGAATGATTGAGGGCAACAAAAATTCAGAAAAAAATTCTTTAATTTGGTTCATACGAACGTTCGTAACTTCAAGTACATACGATTAATTGTAAAATGATGGGTCGGGGAACAAAAGGGCCTAACCCCGTTTTTCCAAATTTTTCAGGACGCCAGAAAAACGTTTGTATTTTGCGAGATTACCGAAAAAAATATATTGGATATATGAGATCGATAATCTCCACTCTTGTACGTTGTTCTTTCAAATTTCATGCGCATCCGTGTAATAGTTTTCGATTTATGAGACATCAAAGTTAAGCACGGGCCTAACCCAAGGGGGTACAGGCGAACAAAAGGGCCTAACCCCGAGCAGCAAGCATTCACTCGGCTCAGTGCCGCCTGGTCTGCGGTGCAATTCTATGAATAAATACTAGCAAATACAATAATGGGTTTTCAATAAATATATTTGTTATGTTGTCAACAATTAATTATATATTGCCTAGTACATTTTTTGAGCCTGATCTATTATATTGAGTGATACTTTATTTTCGTTATATTATTATTGATTTTGCTATCGTTTATTGTTATTGCTGTTGAAAATGATAATGATTTCTGTGATTAAGGTTCAGATATTAGGTAAACAATGAATTTGCGCTATTTTTATAGTGTTAAAAATAGTCTAATTGGACTGTATTTCTGGAATATAATTTTTTTAAAAGATTATTATACTCACCTCAAGACACATCACGGTAAAAACAAAACCGAAAAAAATTGAATAACACATATTGAATTTTACCATCGCTTTGTCATCAAGCTGTTTTTGTTATATAGTGATATAGGTATATAAATCATGTACTTCAACAAAAATCATTCAGACACATTTTTTTTTCAACTACAACAAATTTTCGTAATATTGACGAAGCTCGACCGGAATGAAATCAATCATTCGACGGAGATCGTTTTTTTTTGTCCACGGAAAGTTCTTTCGGTGTCACTTGCATCAAAAGTATCTTGTCAAAATCCGCGATGGTTTTTCCTGTAAAAGTGACAAAAAACGCATACGATTTTTAGACGCTGGTAGAAAAATTATTTTTTGTTAAACAATGACGACAGTGAAAAGAACAGGTGCCCTCTAATTTTTTTCGAGTGAAAGATTCACTCAATATGAGTGAAAATCCTGCAAATCTACCTTCAGTGAAAATGTCACTCTAAATGAGTGAAAATCCACTCATTTCAGAGTAATATTTCACTTTTAAACATGAGTGGATTCCAGTTATTTTCAAGCGTGAAATATCACTCTAAAACTAGTGGAAGTTTAGTCATTCAGAGCAAAATTTCACTCGAGCTCGTTTCACAGGATTGTCACTTATGTTTATGTGAAAATACACTTAAAGAAATTTAGAGAGCACTTTTTTACAGCGTTGGAAAAACGCACAAAATACTGCAGATTGAAGAAGCTACTATCTTAGTGAAATCATACGATTTGAAAACATTTCTGTACATTGAAAAGTTACTAAATTATTTTAAATTCCCAAAAATATAGAAATTTTGAAAACATATTTCAAAGATTCACCGGACTTACAAAATGACTGAATAAAAAAAATCGTTATATTTTTTAGTGTTACTACATTTTGAAAAACTGCTACATGTGAGTAAATTACTAGATGCTCAAAAATAACTACATTTTAAGGTTACTTCATTTACAAAAGTTACTAGATTATTGAAAAGTGTTTAATTTTTAAAAATTATTACGTTTTGAAGTTACTACATTCCAAAAAAAACCTTGACTATATGTACCTCTTTTGAAAACATTGAATTCCTCAAATTCATCACTGTCGAAAGCTCGTTTTAACTTCACTTGCCCGGGGGTATCAATCCGAATCCAGACGGCGCTTGATAAGGCCAATTTCGTGGTATTCAGCAGGTAATCAGCTCCATTCTTAAAATTAAGGAATCTTGTCATGTTGACGACTTCAAAGGGAACTTTTCTTGCCTCGCGAATGATTTTCTCCAGATCTTGACGTCCGTGCAGAATTTTTTTTCTTTTCTTTTTCTCAATCAGTCCGAAATCCCGGTGACACTTCAGGAAACTATGTCCTGTCGCTACGAATTTATGTTCCACGGATTTGACAAGTCCAATATGCACCACGTACATGAACATAAAAAGCATATATTTGTTCTTGTTTTGTCCACAACAGTTGTCACTCCACACTATAATATTATCCTTGCAGTTGAATTTTTGGACATTGTTGATCAAATTGAAGATGCAAGTTGCAATTTCCGTGGACCCTCGCCCTCTCTCGGACTCATTCCACAAACACATAAAACCTTGGTTACTGGGATACATGTGAACCCCAAAATTATAGTGGGATAACTGGCGCTGAAGGTCAACGATCAAGCATGTGGTCTCCTGGACTGTCGCTGTAACATCCACAGTCATGTGAGATCTGGCAAGATTCGCTTTAGATGATGTTCCAATAAAGTCGCTCTTGTTGTTTGGATGATCAACTTATCTTTTGTCGATTTCAGTGTAGCATGTAATTTGTCGCATGATTTGCAGGTGTCGACGCGAAGACGTCCAAATTTCAAATTTGGAAAATCTTTTTTCATGACACTCTTATAGAAGTCGATTGTTATCGGTGTAGTGGGATGTTTCTCCTTGAATGCTCTGAACAAAATAGCTCTGTTCAAGTCTGCACTCAAAAACTCTTTTGATGATTCCTCACGCCCGTAATGGCTTTCCTCGCGTGGAATGGAATTGATATGAGCTCGCACCATTTCACGATGTTGATCTGTGTACTTGACACGCAGAACTCCCCCACGATTTTCTTTGACAGAATCTTCGTCCTTTTTTTTACGCTCGATGACTGTGCGCACAGTTTTTTCGGACAATCCAAACGTGTCCATGAACGTTCTCCGGCAAACTGGGGCGTAGGTGCCTTCTTCGTCAAATACTCGGTAAAACGCAGTTACTTGGCGTTTATGGGACTGACCGTAGCGTCTCTGAACAGGGATGATGTCAATCAAATTGTTGAGATAAGCTTTTTAGGCTGTCACTGCCATAGTGCTGTAGACTCTAGAAAGGTACTCCCGATGAGTATGAGAGAGAATTGCGCAGTTGTAGCTACATTTGCACGTTATCTGGAAGTTGAAAAAATAAATTTCGTTCATGTTTTTGGAACTTTTGTTAAGGAAACTATACTCTCTAAATTTCTTCCAGTGAAAGATTCACTCAATCTGAGTGAAAATCCTGCCAATCAAGCTTTAGTGATAACTTCACTCTAATTAAGTGGAATTTCACTAGTTTTAGAGTGATATTTCACTCTAAAGAATAAGTGAACTTCATTTATTTTTCACAATGAAATATCACTCTGAAACTCGTGAAGTTTCACTCGTTTAGAGTGGAATTTACACTCAAGCGTGATTTGCCACTCAAAATTAAAAGTCGATTTTTTCGCTGTAAAATGAATTTTTTGATAGCTCTTATAGTCAAAAAGATTTACTCAGGCTTGGATTGCAAAAAAATTCTTTTTGCAAAAGTAACCAACAAAAAAAGTTCAATGTTACAACATGAGCAAAATTTTTCTCGGGAACGACTCAACGGATTTCGACGATCCTTACATTAAAATTGTTGCTTACAAACCAAATCTTAGGAATCTTTCTTCCGATTATGAAAACATTAAATTTGTACAGAAAAATATCACCTGTTAATAAATAAATTGATCTTTTTTTCTCAGAGAAGAAAAATTTTTTTCCTAACGTCGTTGAAAAAAAATGTATTGTTAAACTTGTGCAGAATAGCTTTTTCAACGAATTTGATTGCTGAACTCGCCTTCGTCTCGTCTTGCAAACTTCACATTCGTCACAGAAGCTCCTTTTACACTCGTTAAGAAATATACTATTCCACGTCATTTAAAGAAATCTGACTCAAAATTGGTCTATGTACAGTTTGTTGGATGACGTGTAATAGTATATTTTTTAACGTGCGCAAAAGGAGCTTTTTTAACGAATGTGAAGTTTGCTAGGCGATCTGAAGGCGAGTTTAGCAATCAAAGTCGTCGAGAGAATCGCATTTTCTCCACAACGTTAGGAAAAAAAAACTTTTCTTCTACGAGAAAAAAGTTTTCTTTGGTTATCAACAATATTTATATTTTTCTAAACAAATTTAATGTTTTCATCAGCGAAAGAAAGATTCCTAAGATGTACGTTTCTAATAAAAAATTTTAATCTAAGAATCGTCGAAATCCGTTTAGTCGTTCCGGAGAAAAATGTTACAATTTTATGATTTGGAATCCAACTTTTTTAACCATTAAACGGTACGACGGCTCTAAATGACCCAGACAGAAATTTACGTCTCAATATCCGCCTTAAAAGCGCCGAAATCGGACACTTTGGTACCATCTGTTAGCATTTGAAAGCTTTCTCTTTACGATACTGGGAATCGAATTGGCCTCCAGGCATCAGTGTTGGACTCGCAGTGAGTTGCGTCGAACGCTTCGAGACGTATGGGTTTGTTTGACCCAGTGTGCTCTTCAAGTATATCGGAAGTGTTTTTTTACGATTTTTTCTCACCATTGTTCGCCTTCATTCGATCAAAAAAACCGCAAGTATAATTTTTGGGGCCATATGAATTTTATTATATCGATTTTTGACTAGTAGAATAACCCTGTTATATACTTTAAGTGACGACGCCAGCGCATCAGCTTTTGGCGATTAACGCACCAGCTTTTGGCGATGAATACCTGATAAATACTTTATAAACATGAAAGTACAATATTTTTACAATTTCCATTTTATTTGTATCCTATAGCTTCAAAGAAATGAGCATAGAATTAAAAAAATGTATACAAAAAACTTGATATCTATTATTTCAAAAATACCCACATTCGGTTGCTAAAATAAATACCTTTTTTGGAGCATACACTCGAATGCTATTTTTTTCTTGAAGTACGCCTTTTCAAAAGTATCCAGTAAAATTTTTGACAAAAAATATTAACATTTGAAAAATTTATCGTGATTTATGTATAAAATATTGATATTGATTAAAAGAGACTGATCCCAAAACTATTATTTAATTCTTTATTCATCAGAATTTTTCGGAATTTTCGGAATGATACCCGTTTCAATATTTCTGCATTTTCACGATTTTCCGTAAAGATGCATCATCTTTAAAGTTGTCCGATTAAGATTTTTTTACTTACATCGACAACAGGAGGATTTTTCGCACGTACGAGTTTTCCCTTTGCCGTCACGTACTCGCAGCCCTGACGCCGTTTTTCGCGACGCTCGGCTTGCTTCCGCGGCATACTCCACCAAATTCTCACCTAGATAAAATATCAAAATGACCGTGAGACTTTACTCAACAAACGCCCGTTTGAAATTTTTTGAAATTCTATCACTAAAAAAAATTATAAACAAAAAGACAAACAATGTTTACTTACCTTGCTCTCCTCGTCGATCAACACGAGCAACATATGATGTAAAATCGATAATATCGACCGCGATTAGTTCCTCTAAAGCCTTTGACACAACTTAGTCACGCTAGATGGCACCACATACCTATATAGTGGCAATAAACCTAGACAAACCGAATGAAAAAATCGTTTTTCCATAAGGTGCAATGTGGGGTTAGGCCCTTTTGTTCGCTCGGCACCCCTTGGGTTAGGACCTTGACTGACTTTGATGAATTTTTAAAATATGAAGAAAATTTTTAAAAATTTTTTAGTTTGCACCCTCGAAACGGCGTTTGTTTGAAGAGTCCAAAAATGTGTAAAAGTCAATTTCGAAAAATTTGTGGGATAGGCCCTTTTGTTCCCCGACCCTTCAAATAATCATGAAGAAACAAATTGAGGCAAAATGACAACAACTATTTACGTCAAATCCCGAATGTCAAGTATGCTACAGCTGATAGTATCACATACTAACGCACACGCATTTCCTCTCCACCAGTCGCCACTGCCGGCACGCTGCGTCCTTGTCTGTCGCATGGAATTGCGCGCGCATTCCTTCTCACTCGCTCTCGCTAGCAAGCGCGAGAATGGAATAATAAATCGGCTGGCAACCCCCAGTGGCAGCAAATTTTACTTTGGCAACCTTATTTCATCGTGTAAGGAAAAATTTGAGCTTCCTTCTTTTAAAAAATATTTGAAAAAACATATGAGAATAGATTGTTAATAAAAATTCCACTATTTCAAGCAGTCTACCAAAGGGTTGCAGCAGGCTGAGGGTTGGAAACCCTTGTTTTTATAGTAGCACAGATGTTTATCTTCGAAACGGCGCTTGAATTAATAAAAAAAACAAATAAGGGTAATTTCCAAAATGAAATTAATTTTTGAGTACTCTGTTAACGTTATCTGCAGCTGGATTTCGTTAGGCAACCTGGCCGCGATGTAATAACCAATAGATGATCATTCATTTTTCCCGCATTTTGATGAAAAAGCAGATGAGGGTAGGTTTTTTGCAGTGGGATCTCGTACTGAAAGGGGCATCAATCTCCCTATCCATATCACTATGTGTGGACGGATCTTCAAGCTTTCCAAAAGACAGATGATAAGTCTATGGGTGTTTGAATCGAAAGCTTTCCGGTAATCAGTCCAGGTCATTGACAGATTGCAATTATAGAATGCAGCGTCTTTGCAGACGCTCCTCTCAACAACCTGGTATACCTTTTTTTCGAGCCACGTTGTTCGTAAATCTCGCCCAACACAGGTTCAATTGTCCGAACAACCATGTGGTTCAGGATAGCTGTAAAGATCTTATATAGCGTGTTTAGGCAAGTTGTTATTGGCCCGTAATTTATTGGGTTGGACAGCACGCCTCTCTTCGGTAGGAGTACAGTGCTTCTTAACACCAGCCACTGCGGAAGGGGCGTTTCCGATTTAAAATATGAGGTGAAGTGAAGATGCGGGACAGATGTTGGTGTATAGAAAGTTTCCACCTCCTCGGGCGTGGGTTGATTTTTCGACAGAAACAAGGATATCGCTGAAGAAGCATCATGGGTCAGCGAGAAACTGCTGATTCTCCGTGACCCACCCCTCCATCTTCTGTATTTTCCTCCTTGCGCCAGATAGACGCACATTAATATTCCCCAAATTCCATTACAGTTCAGTTTCTTTTGACCGAAAATCAAGTTGCCAGAACGCCATTTGTCATAATTTTTATTTTCTTAAATTCTCCTTTGACTTAACCTCTATTTGTCCTAACTGCCAGTTATCATAATTTATTTCATACCCAATCTTCAGTTCGCATCATTTCCATATTTTTGAAATTTTATTTCCCATAATATTTATTTATCCTAATTTTCATTTGATACAATTTCTGTTTTTCCTAATATAATTGTAATTTTTCCGAATTTTCACGTAACCTAATATTTATTTGAAGGAATTTCTACTTTTCATATTTTACATTAATTAGAATTTTCATTTGAAATCATTTTTTCCCCCGAATAACCACATAATTTATTTGAGGCCGGATGTGCAGTATAGGCGAGCGTATTACCCTGGAAAAGTCGCTTAGAAATCGTAAGAGTGACCAATCGCTTTTTCTAGTCGCTATTTTTGGTTGTAATCGATAGTTTTCCATACCCTGAGAAGGAATATGACGAGTTTTTGAAATTAAAGTTTACGAAACCCTTAAACACATGACGTCAAAGATACTCGGAAGATTACTCGGAAATATCCGAGGAAAAACGTTATAGAAAATGTTGAGGGATAAAATGTGATAGAAAAAGTTCCGAAGAAAAACGTTTCTTTTGCTATTATAAGTTGATCACGAAAACACTTTAAGAAAACAACAAGAACGTCAATATGATCAGGTCCATTAAGCTAGCACCTCCACAATCGAATTTTGCGATTTTTCATAGCTCAGAATTTTGGGCTTTTTTAGGGCTCCTTAAATCCGCAAAAAAATTTTCCCCGAAACAACCCTTAAGTTCAAAAATTAACCCCCTTCAAAAAATTTGAATTTTTCACAAACTTATTCCCGGCATATTTTTCGGCTTTTTTTGGGCTCCTCGAAAATACTCACTCCGATTTTTTGGCTCCAACCCTTAACGTTAAAAATCAACCCCTTTCTCCCACGCAGATATGACTTTGTCAAAAAATAATCTTTTTGAGAATTTTACAGTGTGGGTAGAGACTTTGATTCTTGGGCTCCTTAAAAATACCCATGCTGACTTTTGAGCTCCAACCCTTATCGTTAAAGATCAACCCCTTGGAACCACGCAGATATGACTTTGTCAAAAAATGTTTTTAACAATTTTGAAGTATCCATAAAGTCTCTGATTTTTAGGCTCCTTGAAAATACCCACTCCAATTTTTGGGCTCCAACCCTTAACGGTAAAAATCAACCCCTTAGTACCACGCAGATATGATTTTGTCAAAAAATAATCTTTTTCCGAATTTTACAGTGTGGATAGAGACTTTGATTCTTGGGCTCCTCAAAAATACCCATGCTGATTTTTGGGCTCCAACCCTTAAAGATAAAAATCAATCTCTTGGTACCACGCAGATATGACTTTGTCAAAAAATAATCTTTTTCATAATTTTAAAATGTGGTTAGAGTCTCTGATTTTTTGACTTCTCGAAGATACGAACTCCGATTTTTGGACTGCAACCCTTAACGGTAAAAATCACCCCCTTTGCACCACGCAGATATGACATTGTAAAAAAAAATCTTGTTTAGAATTTTACAATGTGGCTAGAGTCTCTGATTTTCGGGCTCCTCGAAGATACCCACTCCGATTTCTGGACTCCAACCCTTAACGTTGAAAATCAACCCCTTTGTACCACGCAGATATGACATTGTCAAAAAATTATCTTTTCGAGAATTTTACAATGTGGCTAGTCTCTGATTTTTGGGCTCCTCGTAAATACCCACTCCAATTTTAGGGCTCCACCCTTAACGGTAAAAATCAACCCCTTGGTGCCACGCAGATATGACTTTGCCAAAAAATAATATTTTTCAGAATTTTACAGTGTGGATAGAGACTTTGAAGTCTGGGCTCCTCGAAAATACCGACTCTGATTTTTGGGCTCCAACCCTTAAAGTTAAAAATCAACCCCTTGGTAGCACACAGATATGATTTTGTCAAAAAATAATCTTTTTCAGAATTTTACAGTGTGGATAGAGACTTTGATTTTTGGGCTCCTCAAAAATACCCACGCTGAATGTTTGCATTAACCCTTAAAGTTAAAAATCAACCCCTTTGTACCACGCAGATATGACTTCGTCATAAAATAATCTTTTTCAAAATTTTACAGTGTGGATAGAGAATTTGATTTTTGGGCTCCTCGAAAATACCCACTCTGTTTGGGCTCCAACCCTTAAAGTTAAAAATCAACTTCTTTGTACCACGCAGATATGACTTTGCCAACAAATAATCTTTTTGATAATTTTACAGTGCAGATAGAGTCTTTGATTTTTGGGATTCTCGAAAATACTCACTCTGATTCTTGAGCTCCAACCCTTATTGTGGCTAGAGTCTCTGATTTTTGGGCTCCTTGAAAATACACACGCCCAAAACTCAGAGGCACCAAGGGGATGATTTTTAACGTTAAGTGTTGGAGCCGAAAAATCGGAGTATGTATTTTCGAGAAGCCCAAAAATTAGAGACTCTATGAAAACTTCAAAATTCTTAAAAACATTATTTTTTGGCACTCATATCTGCGTGGTACCAAGGGGTTGATCTGTAACTTTAAGGGTTGGAGCCCAAAAATCGGAGTGGGTATTTCCGAGGAGCCCAAGAATCAGAGACTCTATTGATACTTTCAAATTCTTGAAAACATTATTTTTTGACAAAGTCGTATCTGCGTGGTAACAAGGGATTGATTTTTACCGTTGAGGGTTGGAGCCCAAAAATTGGAGTAGGTATCTTCGAGGAGCCCAAAAATCATAGACTCTATTGATACTTTAAAATTCTTAAAAACATTATTTTTTGAGAAAGTCATATCTGCGTGGTGCCAAGGGGTTGATTTTTAACTTTAAAGGTTGGAGTCCAAAAATCCGAGTGGGTATCTTCGAGGAGCCCAAAAATCAGAGACTCTAGCCACATTGTGAAATTATCAAAAAGATTATTTTTTGAGATAGTCATAGCTGCGTGGTGCCAAGGGGTTGATTTTTAACTTTAAAGGTTGGAGTCCAAAAATCCGAGTGGTTATCTTCGAGGAGCTTAAAAATCACAGACTCTAGCCACATTGTAAAATTCTCAAAAAGATTATTTGTTGACAAATTCATATCTGCTTGGTACCAAGGGGTTGATTTTTACCGGTAAGGGTTGGAGCCCAAAGTCGAAGTGTGTGCTATCGAGGAGCTCAAAAATCAGAGACTATTGAAATTTAAAATTCTTAAAAACATTATTTTTTGACAAAGTCATATCTGCGTGGTTCCAAGGGGTTGATTTTTAACGTTGAGGGTTGGAGCCCAAAAATCGGAGTGGGTATTTTCGAGGAGCCCAAACATCATAGACTTTATTGATACTTCAAAATTCTTAAAAACATTATTTGTTGACAAAGTCATATCTGCGTGGTTCCAAGGGGTTGATCTTTAACGATAAGGGTTGGAGCTCAGAAATCAGCATGAGTATTTTCGAGAAGCCCAAAAATCGAAGTTTCTATCCACACTGCCAAATTCTCAAAAAGATTATTTTTTGACCAAGTCATATCTGCGTGGGAGAAAGGGGTTGATTTTTAACGTTAAGGGCTGGAGCCAAAAAATCGGAGTGGGTATTTTCGAGGAGCCCAAAAAAAGCCTAAAAATACGCCGGAAATGAATTTGTGAAAAATTGAAATTTTTTGAAAGGGGTTGATTTTTTAACTTAAGGGTTGTTTCGGGGGAATTTTTTTGCAGATTTCAAGAGCCCTAAAGAAGCCCAAAATTCTGAGCTATGAAAAATTGCAAAATTCGATTGTGGAGGTGCTAGCTTAATGGACCTGATCATATTGACGATCTTGTTGTTTTTTTAAAGTGTTTTCGTGCTCAACTTATAAAAGTAAAAGAAACGTTTTTCCTCGGAACTTTTTCTATCACATTTTATCCCTCAAAATTTTCTATAACGTTTTTCCTCGGATATTTGCGAGTATCATTTTTACGTCGCCATTCTGTTTACCTTTTTTCCTCTGGACTTTTTCGGTTACTATTTTTCCTCGGAACTTTTTCTTCACTGTTTTTACTCAAAATTCTCTGAGTCACATTTTTCCTCTGAGGGCTTCAATTGTGCATTTTATTAAAATGCTTTGTTCTTCAATAGTTTCTAGTATTTATATTTTAAAATTAAATTAGGCACAAAGTGTTTCAAATGATGTATACCATTAAACCATTTCCCTTTCAGGGTAGGCGTGACACTACCCGATTCGGGTAGTGTTTCTAGGTTTTTCTTGTAGTTATAAATAACTACAAGTGTGGGCTCACCACACCCACGATGTGCTAACAGCACTCATGTCAGTATTCTTGAATGGTCACCCATCCAAGTACTAACCGCGTCCAACGCTGCTTAACTTCAGTGATCTGACGAGAACTGGGTTTTTCAGCGTGGTATGGCCGTTTTTCAACAATTTCAACAATTTCAATTTCAACAATAAATACAAAATTAGAATGTTCAAATGCATGTATGATGAGATGTTCAAGCTGGACGATAAAGGTTTATCGAATTGCACCACCAAAGTAATTCCGCCAAAGTGTACTCCTTTGGTCCAACCTTGTGATGTTTATTTTTACAGGCAGGTAAAAATCTTATAAAGCCTCTTCAAAACTGTTCTTACTTGATTGAACATGATCGCGAAATAAATTCCCGTGAGGATAGTATAAAAATACATTCAATTGTTCACCATCAATTATCTTCTCCGATATTTTGTAATAGGTTGCATTATGCTTGGTATGCTTCGAAACTCTGTGATGATAGGAAAACTTATGAATGTGAATGAAGTATGCTTTCCCATCAATGTTCTGAAAAAACCATGTAAACGTAAAAAATCTGCGTCTATTAGATGTGTCAGATGTCGCGAAACTTTTTGTTTTTCTTGCTTTTATTATCAGTATCAATCTGGTTCGTGCGCGATACTACATAATCCTAATGATATAAATAATAATAGTTAAGAATAAATGTAAGTGTAAAAAAGTAAACGCATTAAAGATAATTGGCTATTATTTATGTGTTTTTTTTAGTTTGCGGAAAACATTTTAATTTTCTATTTATTGTTTGAAACTCTTTGTTCCTGCTTTAATTTCAAAACATAAATACTAGAAATTATTGAAGAATAAAGAATTTTAATAAAATGCGCAGTTGTCCAAACGAGTGACAATAAAAAGACAATAATCATTAAATGTGATAATTTTATTAAATGTTGTTAAAAAATGGAATAAAGAAGCATTTTGATGAAGGAAAAAAAAGAAGAAAAAGTACGGATAGCGAGAATCGAACGCGCAGCCTTGCGGCTATCAGCTAAGTGATCTACCAGGGAGCTACTGACGCTTCGAAATACTTTTACACCAGCTAGATGACCATCTGTCCGCAATGTTTAAAATGCATTTTTCTCGAAAATGGGTCAAAATTGCGTCTTCTTGATTTTTCTGAGAAAACCTCTGGTACGTACCTTTCATTGAGGAGAGTATCAATTCAAACAAAAAAAAAGCATACCTAAAGGTATGCGACGTGTCCGTGAGCTCCACTGGCTCGTGCCTGAAAGTGTAGTGGTAAGTGGAGGGGGTGCTTTCCTTAGACGCATCCCCACTAGTCAAATTCTGGCTTGCGGGCTCTGCTACGATCGCCCGTCCTGTAAAATTCAGTTTTGACGCAATAGGTCCCTTTCTTCGCGGACGGTCACATATAATCATTGAATCTAATATTTTCAGTCCCTACTTGTCTTAACTATATCATTATCATACCCACCTCCTCCTCTGCCCTCCTCCTCAATTCCGTCCCCTTCTTCCACGCTTTAATAGTTTATTCAATTGTGGATAATTTAAGATTCAACAGGAGAAACGTGGTTACGACTATAAGAAAAGCAGCGTACCCGATAATGGTGCACTCTATCATAATCTTTATTAACCCAAGACCCCTTGTTAATGAAACTAAGTTTTCGTTTACTAAGTTGACATAGATGAATCAACAGTATATTCATGATGCTGTTAACCTGAAATCCTTATCTTTTTAACTGAATTTATTTCACCACAATTAAATGTTGGTTTTAAGAAAATAATAATTTACATTTTTTATATAAAAGCAGATTTTAATATAATTGATTTTTACATAAAGTCCATATTATATGAGCATGGTGATTTGTCAAGCTCAGCGCAGAGGGCAGCACCGAGAGTGGCAATACATCTAGTATGCAGGAACAATAAGGCATTACCTACAGTTTCCTTAGTTTTTTGTTATTTGGAAGGCGATGTGCTCCTTTATTTTTACATTCAAATGCCACATATACACACAAATTTTTCAAGAAGAAATTGTAGGAAGCTCAACACAGCTCTTAAACCCTCTAACAGATGCTTTAGAGCATGTCATCATTGAATCTAATATTTTCAGTACCTACTTGACTTAACTGTAATATTTATGGTATCCTCCTCCTCAACCTCTATTCTTTATAGTATCCTCCTCATCCACCTCATCTTCTATTCTTTCTCGTTCTTCCACATACATTTCAATAGTTTATTTAACTTGATTTAGGATAACTCAAGATTCAACAGGGAAAACGTCATTACAACTACAAGAAAAAGCAGAGCATCCGATGGTGGCGAACTCTATGATAATCTTTGCGAAACCAGGTTCCCGTTTTAGTGAAACAAAGTTTCGTCTACTAAGTTATTGGAACAGTTGAATCAACTGTATAACCATTATTCTGTTAACCAGAAATCCTTGTCCCTTTAAATGGATTTATTTAACTACAATTTAAAAAAATGTTGGTTCTAAGAAAAGAACAAGATTTGCAGCTGTTATACATAATAACATATTTTAATATACGTAATCAATACTTCACTCAGCATTTTTAGTATTATTTTATTAAATTTCTATATCACTAAATGTTGCTTTAAGAGTTCCAGAAAGTAGATGCTCATGTTATCACTAGATCATTTTATCATTTTTTCAATGTTTGATTCACAGTATTCTTGTATTAGATTTTAATATTGCTGAACTTATTTTATCATTCATGATACGTCATTTCAAGTAAGTAAATTGAATCTTTTGAGCAGATTACTCTATTATGCGAAATATGATTTCAACGTTTCTTACAGTCCATTATAATATTTATGAAGCTGATTTTATTTTATAAATTCTAACAAGAGCTTTCTAATTATATGTTATTCATCCCAGAATAGTTGAATCAATATTATTAAAAATTATTGCGGGACTACCAGGTATTAATTGCTAATAGTTTATTTGACATCTGAGCTACATCGATATAAAATTCTGAATCTCTCACTGTGATCCACTGGATGTAGCAAGATCTCTTAAAAATCTGTTTGTATTTTTCAAGATTCGTGCAAAATTTTTATATGGTTTAATTCATTTGCATAGGCATGCTGTGAGATTTATAACTGTTTTTGAATCGCTTAATCGCAAAGCCTTATGAAATCTTGACAATGTTACAAAATAAATTTTTTTAATTAAAATTTTTTGAATACATAACTCTCTCTCCCTCTCCCCCCCCCTCTCTCTCTTCATTTTTCTGAATTAAAAACTCTAACATTATTCCATTATTATTATTTGTAAAAATAACTAAAAAAATCCTTAACAAGAGTTTTATTTCACTACTGAATTTTATGTACTTAAAATTGAATATATCTATATTTCCCACACTTGAATACAGCTATTAGAACTTTATCACTCTTATGTATGTTTTTTCGTTCTTTCTAATATACTCATAAAAAATTGAAGCAATTAATTCTCCTATTAAAATGCAGTTTTTATATTTCGTGAATTGTCTGCATGAGTTTCAGTGATAATCCACTGAATTTTCTAGAAAGGTAAGTTTTTGATTCATGTGAAATGATAGATGCTATTTTCATTGGCAACTTCTTCGTCACTCATATTATTATCATTCATCTTGTATTTTCTTCATTATAAGAAGATGTTTCGTAGACCTTCTTGAAACTGCTTCTTTATTTAAACCATAGGCGTTTATGTTCAAACCATTGAGATGATCTAATAAATGTTAGTTTGAAAAGAAAAACTTCGTTTCTGTTGTAATGTAATCAACATTCACATTCTTATAATACTCACCTAACTCCTCCAAATTGACATAACAGCTCTCGTTTCAGCACTTATTGTGATGCTTCTTTGTCTTGGCTGGATTCATACTCTCCTATGGTATATTCATCATTTTTATTTTTACGTGTGATATAATAAGAGTAAAATGTTTTTAAAATGAGCTCCTCCTTTTTTCTTTCGTGAAAAGCAATATATACGTATTACCATCTCTGCTGTTAATCTTCCTTTCATATCCTCAACATTTTTAAATATGAATGTTATTCCATTGATCAAACAATTTTCACTGAAAGCCATTATCGAACAAACCACCGTTTTTTAAATAATTATGCATTATTATATATCCTCAGATTATTATTATTATTAAAGACAAATTTGGCACTTGCAATTGCGCAATATTATTATTTTGTGACATCTGTGAAATGGCCTTGATGCCCGTAAAGTAGAGATGCATCTTCCTCTTGTAAAAGTGACTCAGTAGCCCTCTTTTATTAGATCTCTTGCATCTAAATACATATATTTGGCTCAGTAGCCCTCTTGTATCAATGTCGGTAAGGTAGAAATTCAGGATGACATCAAAACATTCTAAAATCTGAGCACGGACATGAACCACTATAACTGTAGAATGTTCTCTAATAATATATCTGTCACTTTATCCTAAAGTTCCAGAAGTTTTCTAGACTACAGAATGTTCTTCACGAGTTAAATGTGCACTATATAAAGGCAGGAATTTTTAGTTAAAAGTATTATCTATAAGGAGGCAATAAATCAAATTTATATAGACAAAACAGGATGTCATACATAGCCCTTCATATCAAATTTCACCTGTACACCTGCATCTTTTACATATTAAATGAATGTATCTATAAGGAAGCAATAAATCATCCTTGTTTTTTTCTCGTAACTATATGACGCAGTAGAAAATGCCAAGATAAAGCAAAATAGAAGCTTGAAAGTATTTACATGAAATGTTTAATTGAGATAAGAAATAACCTTGACGCTGTTTACACGAATTCGGTTCTTATAATTGTGCAATATTATTATATGATGTCATCAGGATCCTCCGAGAATGTTCTAGAAGCTTTTAGCATGAGCAGAATACATACATATCCAGAGTCCATCTTGTAAAAGTGACTCAAAAGTGAGATCCAGAGTCCGTCTTATAATGCGCATCCAGACTCCGTCTTACTTTTTGGGTCAGAACCCAGCCTTACTCATCTGCTAATACAGTAGCTTTAGTGGGTGATTGCAATTTTGAAATATTTTATTATATTTATTTTTGATTTAGCTTTTTTTATATTTTAAAACTTCAACATGTAATAGGCAAAACTGACCTTTCTAAATAAGAGATGAAAAAGGTGCTGAAAAAAAGGATATATCCGTAAATAAAAAAGGCGTGTGACCTCATCTCAAGTGTTGTTGTATTGTATGACATAAAAGAAGCGTTATAATCGATACACCTAGAAATACGTAAAATTCGTTTCCCAAATTGCACAGTATTGTATTGTATGATGCAACATTGTTCTAGAAAGTTCTACATTATAATCGATTCACCTAGAAACACGTAAAATTCGTTTCTCGAAATTGCGCAATATTGCATCATATGATGCAACAATGTTCTATACGTAGAAATACGTAAAATTAGTTTTTCGCGACATTGAACAATATTGCATCATATGATGCAACAATGTTCTATACGTAGAAACACGTAAAATTCGTTTTCGCGACATTGCACAATATTGCATCATATGATGCAACAATGTTATACATCTAGAAAGACGTAAAATTCGTTTCGCGACATTGCGCAATATTGCATCATATGATTCAACAATGTTCTATACGTAGAAATACGTAACATTCGTTTCTCGAAATTGCGCAATATTGCATCATGTGATGCAACAATCTTCTAGAACGTTCTACACTATAATCGACACGTTCGGGATATCATTTTTGCAACGCAAAATGTGATGCGTCATTAAAATAACCTTGAAGCTGTTGACGAAAGACATTCTTTTCCGAAATTGCGCAGTTTAATTTTCATGATGCCGTCAAGAATATTCTATAATATTTTGTACATTAAATGAATGTTTTATCTATAAGGGAGCAATAAATCATCCTTGTTTTTCTCGGTATAACCTTGAACGTGTTTACAGAAAGTTCTACATTATAATCAACACGTTCGGAATATATATTTTTGCAACGCAAAATCTAATATGCGAATACACTAACCTTGAAGTTTTTGACGAAAGAAATTCTTTCCAGAAAGCAATAAATCATCCTTGATTTTCTCCTTATAACCTTGAGCTTATTTACATGAATTCAGCTCTACGCCTGCATCCTTTGCGCACTGAACGAATGTATTGTCGATAAGAAAGCAATAAATGAAATTCATATAGACGAAAACAGGATGTCACATCAAATTTCACATATATACGCCTGCATATTTGCGCATTAAAAATGAAAGTTTTATCTATAAGGAAGCAATAAATCATTCTTGCTTTTCTCGTAATAACCTTGAACCTGTTGACATCAATTCGGCTCTTACAATTGTGCAATATTATTATTCTGTGACGTCATCAGGGACCTTCGAGAATGTTTTAGAAGCTTAGCACGGACATAAACCACTACAGGGTAGAAGCTTCTCGATGCCGGTAATGTAGGAATCTTGATCCAGAAACCCCCTTGCATATCTACTAATTGATACCTTTTCCTTCTTTAAATGTATATGATACATTGGCATAAGGTTAAGTCGTCCAAAAAGTTGACTCGTATGTCTTACTGTTGTTTGGGACGGGTATACCGTTCAGAAAAGAGTCATTAGCCACCAACCACGACATACATTTAAAAAGAACTTCAGGTGCGAATTTCCTCGACGAATCAAGTGAAACCTCATTTGGGAGCGGACAATTTTTGGTAGCTGGAATCTCATAAATGTATCTTATAATTATACCTACAGCTTAATGTAATATTATTTCGTCTTCTAATTCAGATTCCTTGTTTTCTGCATCAATAATTCCAATGGGGGTTTCGACTTCAATTATCTTGTGTAGAAAACTTCCAGTCGATAATTTACTCGGAATACATAACATCAGCTTTTCCACGGTTAGAGTGAAAAACAAAATCTGGTCCTGCGATTTTTTGTAATTTACTTTTGATATGATGCGACCGAATATTTAAGGTTTCTTCAGGTCTTAGGTCTTTGATGTGAATCATCTTCTCTGTGTAAGTTTTGCAGAGATCAGGAAGCAAAATTAAGTTGCCAGCCTCCAACCTTTCTTTATAGACCGGGTAAAAAAGATAACGGGCACGTATTTCAAATAAGTTAGGTATATATTCAAGTCTTTCTTAACTACATCATTTTTTCTTATTTTTGCAACTTCAATTAATTTATTTCTTAGATTCATATGATTTTGCGATCCTGGGTGAAAATTTATACTTCTTACCTCTTTCGTCATCTTGTTTTTCTGCATATAAAACACAGAGTTAACCAATTAATAGGCGTCAATCGAAGCATGCGTTTATTTTCAGAAGTTGAAACATCTTCATTTGTAGATCGTTTCTTAGAGTTGTTATTTTGTTCTTCCATCCTCTTTAATTTTCGAAGTAGTATTACCGCACAAATAAAGATGATAACTTGAAATAAAAGTAACGATACGTGGAAAAAAATCACGTTTCAACGTTTTTCTCAGATTTTTAACAAACCTTTATATAAAGTTTGCCCACTCACGCAAACTCATTTATAAGAAGTGAGGATATGTTCAAAAATGTGACACGATGTTTACAGACAAAAAACGTAATGATTATTACAATCGAAAAGTAAAAGAAATACTCAAATAATTTCAAACAAAAAGCCTTGTCTTAATATTATCAAACTAATAACAAGAAGTTTAAATAAAATTGGTGCGATTGAGCAAGTAAACGACTTAGTTGACAAAGCTTCAACGAAGGAACAAGTTCAATGTGAAGTAGTACGCGAATCCCGAAAAAACAATTGAATTCGATATTAATTCACATTCGATTGCCTCTTCCGCTTATTTAATTAACTCAATTAAATATAAATGGTCGATTATTGTCGAGAATTGTTTTTAATAAAAAAATATAGCATGTTCTAGTTATTTGAATTATTTCACAGAAATTGTACTTTGCGAACTACACATAGGTCAAAGATAGTCATCTGAGGAAAATTTACAAAAATTATTCAATAAAAATTATTATTTTTAATGTTTATTTAAGATCATTTTTGAAGTGAATAAAAGGGACGAGCTGTTCGAATTGCACGAGGACGTAAATGTAATGTACAACGCATGCTGTGCTTCAAGTCGTGCTAGATAGCCTAATTTTCACCCTATAACATTCTAAAATAAGTCATATTTTAAGAAAAATATGCTATATAACGTTTACTTAAGGTATTTTTTTCTTAAAATTCATAGTTTGGAAGCTATAAAGGGAAAAATTATAAAGTAAGAATTTTTTAAATCTTGAAAGCGCCATTTAAAGTTGTTTATTTGAAGAAAAAAGTAGTAGTGCTTTATTTGTTTGAGAATCATCTGATTCATACAAATAGGTTACAGTTCAATTCTAAAGCGAAATGTTATTCTAATAAATAAAAAAAAACTAAAATTGAAGGTTTATGGTAAACATCACCCCAGAGGAGATAAACCGTACTTACAACGAAAGCAAATAAAAAATCCTTGAAGTATATAATTAATTATAATGCTCATTCGTAAAATTTACTAACAAACATAATAATTTTTTTGATAGAATTAATTTCAGGGGTATCTAGTATATTCAGCCAGGCGTTCCTTATCTCACACATAGCCCTACTTTCGCTTATACATGAAAATCTTACAGTATTAAAAAATTGACATTCTACTAAAAGGTGGTAGACAGGTTCCGTATTGAAAATATTCTCATGGCAGTAGATACAATAACCATCAACATTCAAACTGCAGGTTTTACTCTTGATTATAAGTCTAGGTATGAACTTATTTATTAACCTTAATTGCGCTATGTATGTATGTATACCATTTAGCCATTTCCCTTTCAGGGTAGGCGTGACACTACCCGATTCGGGTAGTGTTTCTAGGTGGATAGTTTTCTTGTAGTTATAAATAACTACAAGTTTGGGCTCACCACACCCATAATATGCCAACAGCACACAGTATTCTCGAATGGTCACCCATCCAAGTACTAACCGCGCCCAACGCTGCTTAACTTCAGTGATCTGACGAGAACTGGTTTTTTCAGCGTGGCATGGCCGTTGGCTATGATTCTGATAAAATCGCGTGGTGTTCTTGACAGAGTTAAATATTTCTGCGGTCCTTCTCGCAAGGTTAATTGAGGATAAAGTATTAGAGCAGAGGACGAGTGAGCTCTCTGTAAATCTTCTAGATATAATATTTGATCATAAGCTCTTATCCATGCCGATTTATTCTTTTGTAGAGAGGCAAGAGAAAGTAATTCCCAATCGCCCTCTATCCCAATCTTTTTAAATATACTTCTAATCTGGCGGGCCCAATTGTATTTATCTAGGGTTGACAAATCATCTTTTAATCTATCCAGTTCTTTTAACCTTAAATAAAATTTTTTCGGGTTTCGATCGTCGGACATATTGAGAATTTTCTCTGTCCAATTTAGAATTGACCTAAAAACTCTAACTGCAAGTTGGGATGAACCTATTTCTAGTCTAATAGCATATCCACCAGTATTTTGTGAAACATGCAGGATTCTCTTATAAAAAGTGGTTTGAACTTTCTCTATAAAATCTAAATATCTGAGACTCCATATATTCGCACCATACATTAAACCGCTGGATACAAGACTATCGAAAAGTCGAACAATAGGGTTCCATGAGTTAAGTTTTAATCTGTGAATCAGAGAAATCATTGATCCTACAGCGAGGTTAGATTTACGAACAGCTTCAAATTTCGCCCGGACAAAAAGTGCAGATTGGGTGAATGGGGTGCCCAGGTAGATATAACTTTTGACAATATCAATCTCGGAGGTTCCGTACATAAAAGGTGGGTATTTTTTGTTATGGCCATGACCTCCCTTTCTGTAGATCACTATTTTTGTTTTTTCTATGTTGACTTTAAGCTCATTTATCCTACAGTAATCTAATAATCCTTCAAGAATCTTACGCATCCCAACCAGGGAGTCCGCAAAGAAAGCCAAATCGTCGGCGTAATTTAAGAGCAATATTTCCAACAATTGATACACCTGAGATACCTCTGGCATACATAAATTCTTGTAAATCAGCAATTAAGAACGTAAACATTGTTGGATTTAGAACTTCGCCCTGCATGACTCCTTTCGTTACATTAACCGACCCGGAGACGCCCTTGTTTCCCTTGATTGCAATATTAGCTTTAGAGTAGAAATCTATTACCAATCTAATACATTTTGACCCACAACCTTTCGAGATTAATTTGTTCCATAACATATTATGACTAACTGAGGAAAAGGCTGCTTTGAAATCAACATAGAGTACAAAAAGTTTGCCTCAGTTCAGTCTCAGGCGATTTTGAATCATTGCGTTAAGGGTAAAGATCTGATCCGTGCAACCTCTCCCCCTCCTGAAACCTGCCTGCCACTCTGGAAGGAGATGCATGTCCTCAGCCCAAGCTGTCAGTCTTTTGGAAAGAATCTGCGTAAATATCTTTATAACACAGTTAACTAAGGCAATAGGGCGGTAGTTAGCTGGATCAGTGACATCCCGTTTCTTGTGTATCATTCTAAGAAATGTTTGAGACCACGATATTGGGACCTTTTCTTCATCAGTTATTTGATTAAATAACGAGTTTAAATAAAGGATCGGATTGCCGGGCAAATTGTTTAAAAAGTCATAGCTAATACCATCCGGACCAGGGGCCTTACGATTTTTTGACTGTTTCAAGCTTGAAATAGTTTCATCAAGAGTTATATGTGAGTCAAGATAAGGATTTCGAAAATTATTAATCAATATTAAGTAAGAATTTGGATTCCGGACTGGATAGAGAGATTTCAAGTACTGTCCCCATATGTTTAAGTCTATATCATCTTCATACGAAGGTTTGAAATTAGAGCTATTTACTATCTTCCAGAATTGTTTAGAATCGATTGCATTCGCGAGTGAATCTAATAAGGAATTTTTGTAATCTTCCTTCTTGGAATCTAATAATTTTGTATGCACTTTTTTACATTTCGTATACATCGACACAACATCAGGATTGAATTTTGTTCCTCGCATTTCTTAAGTACTTGTTTCAGCTCTCTTTTACTTTTTCTGCATTGTGTATCAAACCATGGCTTCGAACGACTCAGTTTTCTAGACGGTTTTACAGTCATGTTAAGTTCTGTCGCTTTCTCTTTAATATCATTAATTAAATTGTTAGAAAGGTCATCTATTGACAACATTGCAGAGTTAATATTTAGAGGGCATTGGATAATTTCTTTAAATTTATCAGCAAAGTCATTATTCCACTTTAAAAAAGGGGTGCTCGAATATTTTACGTAATTTAAAGTCGAGTGATCTAGTAACGTCAAAGCTATAAGAAAATGATCGGATCGAGTTGGAACTCTCAGCACTTGGAAATCCTCGATTGACTGAATTCCCACACTATTAGACCAGGCAAAATCTATAATTGAAGAACTTTTTTCTCTTAGGAATGTACATTGAGCTGGGCAGTCGCTTTTAGTTCTCCCATTCAGGACAAAAAATCCATCTTTTTCAAAGCTTTCTACCATCTGTTTTCCCCTTTTGTCTAGATCAGCGACCAGACTTGATCTTACGTACTACAAATTTAAATTGTTACAGAGAGTTTCCTCCTCGAATTGATTCATTTCTCCAATTTCACCGTTAAAATCCCCTCCCACAATTATCGAGTATTCCGGATATTTCAATGACAGGTCAAAGATTATTTCGTTTATATTAAACAGAAAATTTTCAAAATTAGAATTAGGCCTAGAGTATATTGATCCAATAACTATATTAAAACTATTACCTTAGAGTTTAACGAAAATATAATCCTCTGCCGCCTTAAAGAAGATTTTGAGTTTCCCCATTAGACTGATAAACATCTTCACTCTTCTCTGCCACAATCTTTGCGGATAAGGATACATCGAAATACTGATTATTATCCATGGATAGTCGGGTTCCTGTAATCGTTGAGGACTTCCCAAGACAAACCAGCTTTTGTGCTTCTTGGGCATTTCTCTTTGTTCATGAGTAAAGTGATTTGCGAAAGCCTTTGCCTTCTTAAATATTTCATCTGTGTATCTCGAGTTCGTAAAATGAACTAGAACAGGTCTTCTTCCCTCTTTTCTTCCAATTCTAATAGCCTTTTCGAAACACTCAATAGGAATAATAATTTTAGCTTCCTTGTTTTTTATAACTTTATTTAACAAAATATAGTGTATGCGTCTGCTATGAATGTATTTCTACAAGATATTGAAACATTTACAGGACGCCAGACAGTCTATTCATGTTTCTTTACGCTAAGTCTCTTTCTCGAGACCGCCATCTTTAACACGATTTTTCTAAGCGTTCCGCAAACTTAAATACCAAAAAATCATCATATTCCTTCTCAGGACATCAAAAGCTATCGATTAAAGCAAAAAATAGCGACTAGAAAGAGATTGGTGACTATGTGAACGAAATCAGGGGTGATCCGCTCGCCTATTAATCCCTAGAGGCCTGAAAACGTGAAATATGGCCATAACAATTAATAAGAGTTTCAAAAATCTTTAAAAATATATGCAGAACAGGTAAAAATATTTTAAAGTATGAAGAATCGGGGAAAAACGGGGACAAAGCCGGGACTGAAATATTATACCGAGACATTTCTTGCATTTCATAATTCGCGCGTTTCGTAGCTTGTAAATTGTGGCTGAATAAAATTTTTCCGATAACTTCAGGTTCACTGAAAGAAATAATTGGACGGTACACGCATAATTCTGGTTATTCCAGCCGTATTGTATTACTCGCTCAGCTTCAACCATACTGAATGATTATTTTAGGCATACCATTATGATTACGTATTATAGCTATAGACCAAGAATATTTTATCTGTAAAGTATCCTAAATCATATCAGAGTTTGAACGCTACAGATATAATGGAATGGCTGTCGTAATACAATGTACTCGTAGAACCGTGTAGCATCAAATGATTCGTCATCAATAACATTTTTTCTTGTGAAATCATGAAGAAAAACATTTAAAATTGAAGGAAATATAAATTCAGATACTAGAAATCAAGTTCTTTGAAGTTTTTTGTGGAGTCCGACTGGAATATTATATCGAGCAACGAGTGCAGGGGGCGGAGTTTCCCGACAGAAGAAAGACTTACAAAGAATAAAAAAAAAGTAATTCAATCAATGAAAAATTGAATCCGCAAAGGATCGATTGTTATATAGGATATATATATATATATATATATATATATATTCTCTGTTGTTTCTTTTTAATACCAAGAGATGGCGGCAGCGTCATTTGGCGTGAAGAAATATTTGTATTTATTTATGAAAAGTTCCTAGGGCTAAATAGCCCAAAAAGGAACAGGTGATACATATTACAATTAAAATGTGACGGCGATAAATTTGTCGATTGAAATGAAAAATAGGTATTTAACAAGAATAAACAACTAAACTATAATACAAATAATTAGATGCGGGCTATCAACAGAACGATACTATAAATATACATACGCAAATATACACACTTAAAAGTAAATACGCATTCATACACGGAGAGAAAAATCAGCGTTTGAAACGACGAAAGGGCATCGTAGTCAAAAACGACGACTCATCGTCGTCTGAGACGACAAATATCGTCGTTTCATCCTGCGAATCGCTTCGTCGTTTGAAACGACATGGATCGTCGTTTGAAACTACGAAACTCTTGCATTCCTGAATTAGGCCACGCCTCCAGTTTAGAAGCGCGTACGAGCATAAATGTGTCATTATA
>CAKNYM010048378.1:96919-115808 GCA_932195095.1 Andricus curvator | reverse complement strand
GCTTACCAGGCACCCTACCTAAATCTGCAAGCATTGCAGACAATTCTTAATGCCATCCCTGTTCCCCGACGTCCACTTGCAGAGTTGCAGGGTCGTGACTACGAAGACCCCACCCTCTTCCTCAATCAAATGGAACAGTATTTCCACAACCAAGGATCTCCGGCCGAACAACGGATTACCCTAGTAGCCCAAGCTCTAAAAGATACTGCCGCGAGATGGTGGGAGATTTACCGCGGTCTCCCCTTTGAATGGGCTCGTTTTCGGGAATTATTCCTACAAAAATACAATAGGGCCAATACACTAGGACGCCTCACCTCCCAACTGTACTTCCAAAAACAAGGAGACAAAGAGCCCGTTTGTCTCGTCCTACAGAAAAAATATCTACTTTTTCAACGCCTACAACCCCATGCCCCCGAAGAAGCTAGGGTCGCTACACTCCTAGAATTGCTACGCCCCTACTTAACTGAAGCCCAACATCAGCGAATAAGGCCTCGGAACGAGAAAGTGGACATAGCCAAATTCGAAGCGTTCCTTAATGTCCAAGGTATTGTCGAACTAGAAATCACCGTGTGCGGACATCGTACAAAAAGCACCTTCTTCGTTAGCGATGAAACCAACGATCCCGTAATCCTCGGAGATCTCTGGATTGAAGAACAGAGGGCAATTTACGAGCGACCCAGAAATTGCCCAGCCCTGGCGGAAGTCCCAATCCAGTACGTCGCCAAATTTCAGGACACCCTTCAACGGTTCCAAACGATCGTGAACCCCACCGGAATACCCACTCAAACCCATTCAGCTGAGCATTCAATCGAGCTCACAACTACCCAACCCTTTCGGCTACGTCCCTACCCCTGCTCAGAAGAAAAACGCAAGCTTATCTGGGAACAGGTACAACAGATGTTAGCCCATCAAATAATTGAGCCTTCAAATTTTCCTTATAGTTCCCCAGTAGTCATCGTAATACGTAAAAACGGTAAACCCCGTTTCTGCGTTGACTACCGCCGCTTAATCGCCATTACTGTCGATACCTCCCGAGAGTTACCACACATCCATGATACCCTCAAAGACCTTGGGAATGCCCGCATTTTTTCTACTATCGACCTCCGTAATGGCTGCTGGCAAGTTCCGATGGAAGAAAGCTCATAAAAATATAGCGCCTTCACCCTTCCCCAAGGTGGTACCTATCAATTTAAGGTCTTGCCGTTCGGCCTAAAAAATGCCCCCAGTACGTTCCAACGGCTAATTTCCCAAACTGCCCTAGTTGGATACATTAATAAATTTTGTATGGTGTATCTAGATGATATCATCATCTACTCTCAAACCTGGGAGGAACATCTCCATCATGTTGACCTTATTTTGGAACGTCTCAATATACACGGTCTCAAGTGCTCGCTGGAAAAAAAGCCGCTTCGGAAAAACTTTGACCGATTTTCTCGGTCACGTTATCACCGCCGAAGCCAACTTCCCCCAAAGCGAGCACGTGAATGCTGTACTTGAAGCCACCCTTCCCAAGTAAAAAAAAAGGTTACAAAAGTTCCTAGGTATTTGTGGATGGATCCAGGAATATGTCCCTCACTTTTCCATTACAGCCGCACCCCTTACGGATCTCCTCGATAATCAGGGCAGTCGATCAAACTGGACACCAGAAGCAGAACGTGCATTCCAAAACGTAAAAACCCTCTTCAAAAAGCCCTTGCGCTTAGGACGCCCTATCCCCGGACTACCCTACACCTTACAAACTGACGCAAGTACCATAGGGATGAGAGCGATACTCTACCAAACCAAGCTAGACTCTGCCCGAAGCATTATCAGTTACGCTAGCGCCAAATTTTCCCCCACTTAGTCTCGTTACGAAAAAAACTAGCGAGAATGCCTCGCCATTATTTGGGCCCTCAATAATTTTGCTTTTTATCTACAAGGTCGTCCCTTCGTCCTTAGAACCGAAGATCAAGCAATCACATGGTTACATCGTGTTAAGGAGACCCGGGGCAAACTCAGACAATGAGCTTGCCAGCTAGGAACTCATTCTTTCACCGTCGAAAAATGCCTAACGAGTCAAAGCCAACTCCCTGTGGCCCTAGCAGAAGCTCCCTTCGGCATTAACGATGAAGAGGATCCCTTCATCGATGAACGACTGCTGCCCCCTGAAAATAAAAACCCTACTTCCGAACAGCCACCGTACCTTGCGTCCATGAAAAAACGTGATCTGTATGACGACTTTACAAGTGCTCAACAAGCAGATGATGAAGCGTGTAAACTCGTCTCCAAATATAAACAGCTTGCGTCACTACCGGTTCTTACGGAAAAAGAAGCTGTCTTTTTTCAACAGCATTCCCTTAACTCTGGTGGTCTCTTGAGAGCCAGCGGAACAATACCCTGCACCTGGCTTCTCTACGTCCCAGGTATGGCCCGGGAGTTGGTACTTCATGAATACCATGATTCCGGACTTGCCGGACATCCGTGTATAGACACTTTGGTACATACGATATTTTTTATAACAAATGGATGATTTCAGACATTTCTCGAAATACAGTCATGATTTCAGTCCATATTAGATTTTGTATAATGAAGCATAAAATTAATGTTAACCTAATTTATGGTAATTTTAGAGGTGATTTATGGTAACTTACCATAAATTACCCAAAATTAATTTTTTTAAATTTCCATAAATTTCCGGAAATTCATGAAAAATTTTGGTCATTTATGGTAATTTTACAGGTAAATATGGTAATTTACCATGGGTTACCCAAGAATCATTTTTAAAAATTTCCGGAAATTTATGAAAATTTTTGGTCATTTATGGTAATTTTACAGGTAAATATGATAACTTACCCAAAATTCATTTTTAAAAATTTCCGGAAATTTATGAGAAATTTCGGTCATTGATGGTAATTTTACAGGTAAATATGGTAATTTAACATGGATTATCCAAAATTCATTTTTAAAAATCTTCATAAATTTCCGGAAATTTATGAAAATTTTCGGTCATTTATGGTAATTTTACAGGTAAATATGGTAACTTACCCAAAATTCATTTTTTTAAATTTTCATAAATTTCCGGAAATTTATGAGAAATTTCGGTCATTAAAGTAATTTTACAGGTATATATGGTAACTTTCCATAAATAACCGCAAAATTCTATTATCTGCAACCAAAATTTCCTTCCAGTTTTTACGGTGAGTGGACCTGAAAATCATAAAATACGAGCTCATAGATGAATAATTTTCATTATTCACCTCTTACGTCACTTTTCACTCCCTAGAGAGTAAAAAGTAGAGCTTCAGCCCCGCTTCATAGGCGTCGAAAAGGGCTGAAATCATGCATGTGTCATAAAAATAATATTTATAACCACGAATAATATTTGGCAAACATCCATGATTCTTTCTTTCGTTGCCTGGGAGTCCTAACCCCACCTGTCATTCGACTTGGAATAAATTGAGTCGCTGCATTCAGTTGAAAAAAGTTAAGTCCCTCTGACAATCGACAGCGCAAGCGCGGCTTCGGTCAGCGTTCACGCTTGTAGACTTTTGCTTGGCGAAAACGCGCCAATCGTGCGAAACCCGCATCCAGCAGCATCGCGAAAATATACTTGCTCGTTAACTTTTGCACTGCGACCGCGGGCCAATACCCTACTCACTTGCGTCGTGAGTGTTGCACCGCCGCCCGAGCTAGCCGTTAAGTATAGCGCGTTTCGAAACCGAGAGACACGTCTCCCCAAGTCCCCGTAGTGTACACTTCGACGCTACTTAAATAAACGCAAGTTTTTAACCTTATATCGCCTACCTTATTCGTTGACCCCCACCCTCTAACGCTTGTATGCCACCATAACAATAGCGTCACACCCGATCCCCGTTACGGAGAGGATTACTCCCGTATGGGTAACTGTTGAAGCCATCGCAGCGTCGTTCTGGATACCCTGGACCACTCTCGCCCTTCCTCGAAGCCGATCTCCGTTACGGAGTGGACTACTCCCGTATCGGTAGTCATCGCCGTCATCGGAACGAATCCCAACGTCGCCCTGTATACCCTGGACCACCCAAACCACCCTTGCCCTTCTTTGAAGCAGATGCCCGTTACGAAGAGGATTGCTCCCGTATCGGCGGTTATCGCCGTCACCGCAACGTCGCCCTGGATAACCCTGGACACCCCGCCTCTTATCAAATAACGAGACCTTCCCTCTCGAAATAAATAAAATAATCCCAACTGTTTTTAATTTTAAATAATTTCTTTTGAATCAGTCTCGACCCACAGACTGACCTCAATGTGTTGTGCCAGCTTACCGTTATGAAAAATACCACAACCAATGAATAAAACTAAATTTTACCCACGACATAATTTAAGGCTCATTTAAGGCTCCCGAAAAACTACGAGCAAAGTTTAACAAAATTTGTTAAACATTTTCTCCAAAATTTAATTCTACCAACTCGTGTTCCCTACCACAATTTCAGGCTCGTTTAGGGCTCTCCAAATATCGAAAAACAGAATTCGTCAGATTTTTTGTTTTTTTAAAAAACGTACTGTGTTGTGTCAGCTTAACGTTATTAAAAATACCAGAACCAGTGAATAACACTAAATTTTACCCCCGACATAATTTAAGGCTCCCGAAATACCACGAGCAAAGTTTAGGAAAATTGTTTAAACAAGCATTGTTTGAAGAATTTCTCCAAAATTTAATTCTACCAACTCGTGTTTTCTACCACAATTTCAGGCTCATTTAGGGCTCTCCAAATATCGAGAAACGGAATTCGTCAGATTTTTTTTTTTTTTTAAACGTACTGTGTTGTGCCAACTGAAAGTTATGAAAAATACCACAACCAGTGAATAAAACGAAATTTTACCGCCGACATAGATTAAGGCTCATTTAAGGCTCCCGAAATACCACGAGCAGAGTTTATAAAAATTGTTTAAACAAACATTGTTTAAACAATTTTTCAAAAATTTAATTCTAACAACTCTTGTTCCCTACCATAATTTCAGGTTCATTTAGGGCTATCCGAATATCGAGAAACGGAATTCGTCAGATTTTTTTTTTTTTTAAACGTACTGTGTTTTGCCAACTAAAAGTTATGAAAAATACCACAACCAGTAAATAAAACTAAATTTTACCGCCGACATAATTTAAGGCTCCTGAAATACCAGGAGCAAAGTTTAAAAAAAAATTATTTAAATTTGTTTGAATTTTTTCAGCAGCACCATTCTGTGTGATGAAATGACGATGAAAATTAAAGCCACAGGGTAATTTTGACACTTCCCAAATCTTAATCTAAAGAATTTTCATCCTCAAATGTGCTATTTGAATCGTGCGTCTTACTTAATGAAAAGTCGGGAATATTCTGAAATGGTTCGCATCTTATTTCATCGTGCAAAATTTTAGCACGAAACTCTCGATCACACATTTTGCTGTATAAAGTTTGTAACATAAATGTTACCATAACGCGGGACTCGGTACGACCCTGCACGAAAGGGTTGCCGGGCCGCACACGAGACGGAACGGAATCCCCCGAGGGGACCCGGAGTCCTGAGGAACAGCGCAGCAGTTCCTCAGTCTGTGCTCGCTCGACTCAACGTCGACTGCTCTCGCCTTTTCGGCTACCGTGCCGCTTTTCCCCGTGCCGTGACTCCAAGTGTTCCGCCATCGTGCTACCTAGTGCTCTCTTCTCGCCCTGGAACCGTTTCGCCAAGGAAGGCCTCCTGCCACCACCAGAGCCCCTGCTCGGGCCACCTTCTATAGCCACCGACTCGCTCATCCTCTACGAGGAAACTCTCGCTCGTCAGCACCCGCCACGGGCTGACAGCCGCCCACGGCATGTAAGTGGCAATAAATCGAGAAAAAGGGGACACAAATTAAATTTAGACCAAAACTCAAAAACTTCAGGACTCTACTCTTGACCCTTACTTTTGAATTTTCATATTTTTGCATGCTATCGAATCCATTTGCCATGCCTTTGCCTGCTTTACCATTAGGCCTGATTTCCATATATATGTGCTATTACCAATGATTTATATATGTGCTATTACCAATGATTTATATATGTGACATTACCAATGATTTTTATATGTGCAATAACCTGATATATATGTGCAAAGGGGAAAAAATTGAGTATCACGATACAGGGATAAAACACAACATTTGAAACCAGACACGGATATTAAAATGGTAATTTCCCCTCACGTCGATAAAAATTAGAGTCGACCCTAGTCTAAAAAATAATGAAATTAAGAAAATAAGAATTTGAAAAATAAGATACTATATTTTCTTTTAGAAAACGAGAAATTCATCATTTAAACAAAAAAAAATAAAAAAATAAAAAATCAACCGAAAACACCCAAAATCATGTAAGGGAAATAAAGAAACCTAGAAAAATCGAAACATCACGACAAATTTATTCTTGTCGAGTATTTCAAGTATCGAACGAAATAAACCGTTCAAGCGCGCAAACAAGTTCGCACGGGTAGCAGGCAATACACGCGAGCAGCGACAATGTCACGCGACGTATCTCCCAAACAAAGGGTCCTACGAAGAAAATAAACATATTTCCGATCTCGAGAATTAATCCGATACCAAATTAAAATTTCAATTAAAATTTTCGACCAAAATAGGAATTTTAAATTAAGATACCACATCGGACAAATTCATACAGGGTGTCCAATAAATACAAATTCTAACACGATTTTAAGATAAATGAAACTGGAGTTTCAATATGGCGCCGCTGTGAGCAACACGTGTCTCTCGTGCCGCGTATGAATTTCTTGATTTGGCCTAGTTTCTCAAATGCTGGATATTTTGTTTGGTTTTTATCGCGTTGGTTTTGTGCTGTGATACCTGCTGGAATAAGTTTTTGCTCCTGATTTTGTGTTTTTCTTTAAAAATTCTGACCGGTTTTGTGTCTTTCTGAGGAACTTGTGGTCTAGAACAGTCATCTTTATCAATTTCGCATTGCCCCTCAAGTAGTGTGCGTGATTTAACCAGGCTTGGTGCGCTGTGTGTGTGTGGTGACAGCTGTTATCGATCGCTCTTATCTACCGCTTTCAAAGTAGCTACTATTTACAAAAATGAGTGGCGATGCAAATGTAATGATGTTATTAAACTCCATCAAAGCCGACACAGAGGAAACCAAAAAGGACGTCAAACTGCTTAAAACAGACACAGCTCAATTGAAGTCCGACTTTGATGCTCTTAAAATTGAATTCAGCACAACTAAAGCACAATATAAAAAGCTGAAAGAGAGTCATCAGGCATTAGAAGAAAAATGTAGTTCACTCAAGAGAGAGGTTGGCTTTCTTCAGCGACAAGCCCGCTCCTGGAATGTCCTGATTCACAACCTATCGGACGACGAAGAGTCTAACAGGGACCTCTTCTCATTTGTACTCAATATTCTCACTAGCGCTGGTCTCTCACTTAATGAAACGATTATTGATACCATTTATCGACTGGGGAGGACACAAGGCAATAGGCCCGTTCTTGTGCGTTTCAATTCTGGCAGATGGAAGCAGGAGGTTCTCAACAAACGCGCAGCTTTCAAAGAGTTGAACCTTTCTGTCACACTTTACAGATCACCAGAGGAAAGACAAGAAAGGAAAGCTCTATATCACACTGCCACCAAGCTAAAAAATGCGGGTTTTAACGTGTCCGTTAAGGGTAGCGGTATTACGCTGGAGGACCGTCAGCTCTCTCAAACCCTTCTAAAAGAAAATGGAAATGAACAATTTTCGAATGAAACTCAATCCTCGTCAAGAAGCAAATCCAAAACAAGACAAAAACGCCCAACGGAAGGATCGAATAGCTCGCTGGACTCCTTTATAGGAAAAATTGTCTCAAAACCGGCGAAGCCTCAGTCTAAGAGTCACAAACCGACTAAGCCTAGTAAGGCTTAGCAACTTGCAGCAGAGAATGAAGTGGTTAACCAGGATGTCTTATGTCAATCTCCTAAGGGCATCAATCTTCGTATCTTATTCTGGAATGTTCACGGCCTTTCCAACTTTTCTGACATTGCAAACTACGTACTCAGCTCGGACATCATTTGCCTGTGCGAGACATAGGTAACTTCACCGAATTTAAAATCTCCTGATTGGATCCCTGATCACATCGCTATTGTAAGTAATGCACAGCGTCCTACTAGAGTTGGTCGCCCTAGTGGGGGTTTATCAATTTTTATAAACAAATCTGTATTCAACTTTGAAATTTTATTAATTTCCTCTACATGTATTTTCGTTAAATGTTGGCGGAGGGCATTTAAATTTATTGTGGGTAATGTGTACTTTAAACCATCTTTGGATGTTAGGCTGTTCGAGCAGACTTTTGAGGAGGCCCTTTCCGAGGTTATATCGGGATGTCCAGATTTACCAATGTTTTAAGGGTTGATTTTAATGCACGTGTCGGCAACCTGAATGACCTGCAAGGGTTAATCCTCCCCGAAAATTCTGCAGCATTGTATAAGCGACGATCATTGGACTCTGAGGTCAACGCAAGGGGGGAGGTTCTTGTTAAAATTCTTGAGAGCGGTGAATCTATGATCTTAAATGGGAGATTTCCTAAAGATTTCCCAGGGCATTATACTTTTCTTGGATTTCAGGGTATGAGTGTTAACGATCTTGTTGCGTGTAACATTGGGTCTATAGACTTGATTTCTAATTTTGAAGTACTTCAATTACCTACGGCATCCGACCATCTCCCGGTTCGCGTTGATATTTCGTTTTTCATACAGATGGACACAAGTGTAAATAGAGACTCATTTTTATATAATAAAATAATTTGGAATGCAAACCGTAAATTTGACTATATGCACGAAATGTCTATTTCTAAGAACTCTGTGTACTCCAATGGCGAAATAAATGCCCTAAATGATAATTTAATTGCCACAATCTCAACTGTCGCCGATAAGTTAGATTTACGTGCAAAGCCTAAATGGCGTTCTCCAGTGAAAAAACGTTGGGATGATAAGGAATGTAGAGTCATGCGCCGTAAGCTTAGACAATCTTTAAATGTCTTTAAAAGGTCGGGTTTCGCCGATTCGGAGGGGCTCAAATACCTGGAAATCAAAAGATCTTTCCTGGAGTTATGCAGGTCCAAGAAGGGGCAATACGAATCCTCACTGCTGAATTCACTGGCGGCTTGTAATAATCCTAAGGATTTTTTGACAGCGGCCAATAGATTTAGACTGCGGTCTCCTTCGACTAACAATGTAAGCATGTATGTATGGCAAGACTTTCTTTTTTCTCTCTATCCGATTGAGGCTCCCCTTTGCATACAGTGGATTGTAAACGAACACCCTTTATTGGACTGCAATATCTCGATTGATGAAATTAAAGCCTCTTTATTGAAATGCAAATGTAATAAAGCGCCAGGCGAGGATGGGATTCCCAATGAATTTTTTAAAAACCTTCCGGACAATTGGGTACAGTACTTAGGGCGCCTCTTCGACGAGATCTGGGCTGAGGAAAGAGTCCCATCTAGCTGGGCTAAAATGCATGCATTTATGTTGCCTAAAAAGGGCGATAAATCTGATCCTTATAATTACCGGGGAATTGCCCTTGTAAACAGTATTGCTAAGATCTTCTCTCAGATTCTGTTGACAAGGCTGACTGCGTGGGTTAACGAGGTAAACATTCTTCCAGAAAATCAGGCCGGTTTCAGGCCTGGGAGAAGTTGTGTAGACCACATTTTCACCCTAAATTCTTTAATTCAGATTCATTTGTCTACATCAAAGCGACGAATCTTTGCTTTTTATATAGATTTCAAAAAGGCTTTTGATTCAGTCAACCACTGTCATCTATGGCGTAAACTTCTAAGGATAGGCATCTCCACTAAACTTATACGAATTATAAAAAATCTTTATGATAACGCTAACATGTCCATTCTTACTTGCGAGGGTTTGACTTCGTTCGTCAAGGTAACTTGTGGGGTGCTTCAAGGAGAGATCCTTAGTCCTCTCCTTTTTGCACTTTTCATATATGATCTGGAAGAGTACTTAAGAAATCACGGTATGCATGGAATTTCAATAGATCACTTATGTGACGTTATCCTGCTTGTTTATGCTGATGATATAGTCGTATTCGCTTACTCTCAGGCTGAATTACGAGCAAAAATTAACCTTATCGCGCAATACTGTATGAGCAATTTTTTAACGGTCAATGAAGCAAAATCTTGTGGTATACCACAAAGGTCTGCCATGTGAATACAAATTCTTCTACGCACAGACTCAGCTGGAAGTAGTGAGCGAATTCGTCTATCTCGGTGTGAACACATCAGATTCGGGTCTTTTTTTATAAAGAGGTCATAAAAAGAATGTCTGCTGCTGGAAAGATTCTTTAAAGAAAGGGGAAAAAGGGTAAAAAATATAGAGATTAGATTAGATCCGCCGGCAAATAGCTCATTTGAACATAGAAATAAAATAATCGAACCAAATGTCAGGAAAAACAGAAACGAATCTCATAACAGATATTCCGTCCAATTTGATTTAAGAGAAAATTCACAAGAACCTCGTCAACTTCCATACAATAATATTGAAAACCGAAGTAAATTGAGAAATAACAATTTAAAATTACAAAACTCCGATGACAGTGAACCTTTAGAGGACAGAAACAAATCAAATCAAAACAGACGACATACACTCTCGACACCAAGCAATAGGTCAAACAGACGTTCACGGATACACGTAAATAATACAGACACAGACTTGGTATCTGATAATAATTTAAATAACGAAACAATTTCAGCAACTTACTTTCCGTTCGGAATGATCCAAACCCCCTTTCAAATTATGAGCAATTGGCCAATTAAATTTCGTAATAATAAAGACGATAGTCCCGCGCATTTCTTAGACGAGTTAAAATGATTCAAAAGGGGTTACAAAATAAATGACCGTGACATTTTAGAAAATTTAGACGCCCTACTAATTGAAGACGCAAAAGATCGGACTTTTTCGAAGATTTCAAAAACGCATATATAGATGAAAATTTTTTCGAGGAAATTAGACAAAAAATCAAATTTTGTAACCAAAAAGGGACACAAGACATATATTCATACTTGACAGAAATTAGAAAACTGTTCACAAAATTATACCCCAGGAAAAACTGCGAATGGTAATTACGTAGAGCGTATGAAAACCTTCGAATAGAATACAAAATGTACATAAAAAGGAACGATTTTTAAACTTTTGAGGAATTAGAAGACTTAGGTAAGGAGTGGGAAACTGAGCTAGCCAAATCCAAAATTCGAGGGCAAGTTTTACAGATTACAGAACCTACAATTGATAATAAAAACGAACAAAAGCGTAATAATGGTAACGGGGATAAAAATAATACGGATAATAATAAAGATTTAAGGGAAAATAAAAAGAACCAAAAGTATAACCAAAATGGAAACCAAAGTCAAAATAACCACGATAAAAAACCATACAAAAATCAATTCCCATTTTCACCATTTGGATTTCCATTTCTACCTTTTCCAAATCAATACCAACAAAATTTCAGACCTAACTTCAGACCCAAATTCCCACCTGGTTTCCAACCAAATTATCAACCTAGATTCCAGAACAATAGACAAAGATATCCATCCTACCCCTATAATCAAATGATACCAATGTTTGATCAAATAACGTTAGATTCAAATCAAGGTCAAAGTAACCCAATGATTGATTTCCCAACAGAAAAAGCGGAAAATAGTTCAGGAAGTAATAACAAAGATAAACAAAATTCCCAGAAACCAAATTACGGAAACAGAAACCAAAAACGTGATAATAATTCTAGTAAAGATTCCCAAGATAAAATAAATTCCGATCAAAACAAAAATCAACATTTAAATCCGCGCACAAAAATTACAACAAACAATAGTAATTGTTATCATTGCGTTTTAACGGGTCATTTCAAAAGAGAATGCCCATATTACACATACAACCAGGGAAACTGGAGGGGCGGGTATTAGAATCAAAATTATTACAAACTAATACCGAAACGCCAGAATATTTAAATTCGGATAAAGATGAAATAACTTATTTCGAATTCTAGTAGATACAGGTGCCACACACTCTTATGTGGGAAAGGAATTGCTGGAAAAAATTAAGAATTCCAAAATTTCAATTTTTAAACCCGTCTCGCGAAAATTAATAGTCGCGAACGGAGAAACAGTCGACATAATTGGACAAGTAATTCCAATTATGATCGGGGAAAAAGTAAAACATGTAATGTTCAGGTTAGTCCCAAAATTAAACTCCGTAGGTATTTTAGGCACAGACATGCTAAAAGCCTTACGGATGACCTTAAATTATCACTCGGAAACCTGGTGGTTACCAGGGAGTCCCCCCACCTACTGTCCTATGGAAGCTTATCCAAAATCACTCCCCACCCCAATAATCGAAAATAAAACCGAAACTAAGCCTGAAATTACAAAAAAGGAGAATAAGGAAGTTAAAAATGAAAAAATTAGAAATAAACCAGGGATTCAAGAAAAAGAAAATAGGACAATAGAGACTAAACCGAAATTCAGAGGTAAAATTAATTTAAAAAGTACCAGAGAGTTTGACAAATATAGTCCAAAGTTAGAAAATAGTGAAATTCCCATTGTACCCGTCAATCCTAACCAATCCCAAA
Organism: Andricus curvator; assembly: GCA_932195095.1. Classification (NCBI taxonomy): domain Eukaryota; kingdom Metazoa; phylum Arthropoda; class Insecta; order Hymenoptera; family Cynipidae; genus Andricus; species Andricus curvator. The sequence continues at coordinate 103,220 of CAKNYM010048378.1, read as the reverse complement.
AAACCAAAGACGCCCAAATCCCTGTAAAAACCCCATAAAGGATATCCCAAGCCTAATGAACATCCCCACAAATAACAAATTCCAACCCTTAGAGAGCATCCCCACCCCAGACACTAGCGACGACTCAAGCACTCAAGACTCCGATACATTAGGCAAACCAAGAATCAAAAGGAAGAATAAGAAAAACAATTCGGGAAGAATATTGTACAATAAAAAATACAAGGAAAAATATAAGGATAGTGACAGTAATCTTTGGAAAAATAAAAAATTACTGATCAAAACGAAATAGAAAAGGACTCTCAAAAAGCGAACGAGATCAGGGAAATAGATAATAGAAATCAATGGATTAATTTTAAAAATAAAGCAATAAGATTAAATAATATTTCGGACAATTTAGGAAAAATCGAGGAACAAAACAATAGTTCGCCAGAAATTTGCGAAGGTATTGTTGAGCTTAACGAGAGCCAACAATCCCAATTAGAAAAACTCTTAGAAAATAAAATTAAAATACACCAGGGAAAAGAACACAGGGCTACTCATTTAACAAAACATAAAATTGACGTCCAGGGCCACGATCCCATTAAACAGCGATATTATCACGTGAGCCCAAAAATTAAAGAAATAATTTATCAAACCGTGGATAATTTATTAGAACAGAATATAATAGAACCTTCTTGTTCTGATAAGTCAAACCCCATAGTGATGATCAAGAAACCGGGAAAATATTATAGATTTTGTTTAGATTTCAGAAAGGTTAATAATATTACTAAAAAATACCTCTACCCAATCCCACTCATGACAGAAATATTAGACACGTTAAGATCGGCAAAATTTATCTCCAAAATTGATTTAAAATTAGCGTACACTACCGGTCAAAATTGTGGGACCACCTACAACATTTTTGTATTAAAATCACGCTCGAGATAGCGTGTGAGACAGATCGATGTAATTTCAGATTTTGACGAATTTTCATTTCTCAAATTCAACTCGCTGCATGCTTTAGGGAAGTGACAGGAAAAATTTGGAACTTTGCTCAAATGAAGCCTGAGGTCTCAGCTTTAAATTAAGACCAAGAACACTCAAAACTTCTTATTAGTTTTCGAGTTAGGACTTTATTTCTTAAGCGACGCACGAAAGGTTTTTGATGCGGCGCGGCGGATCGACAGTTCGCTCGACTCGTTAGGCAGTAGTCCCACAATTTTGACCGGTAGTGTATTTACAAATTCCATTAGAAGAACATTCAAAACCAATTACAGCATTCACAGTCCCTGGAAAAGGCATGTATCAATTTAAAAGGATGCCATTCGGTTTAACCAATGCTCCAGCCACTTTCCAGAGACTGATGGATAAAATCATCACTCCAGATTTAAAGCCAAACGTTCTTTGTTATTTAGATGATATTGTAATAGTAACACAAAATTTTGACGATCATTTGAAATATTTAAATATCGTATTAGACAAAATAAACGAAGCAAATTTAACAATCAGTCCGAACAAATGCGAGTTCGGCTGCTCACAAAAACAAATACCTTGGTTTTAAAGTTAACGACAAAGGACTCCAAATAGATGACGAAAAAATCCAACCAATCATAGAATTCCCTAAACCTAAAAATATTAAACAATTACAGCGCATAATAGGAATGGCAAGTTGGTATAGAAAATTTATTCCACAATTTGCCGAAACAATAGAACCAATGAACAGATTACTTAAAAAAGATAAACCATGGGATTGGGGTTTAGAACAAGATGAGGCTTTCCAAAAAATTAAAGACCTTTTAACTTCAGCACCTATATTAACCTGCCCAGAATTTACTCAACCCTTCCTACTCGAAACCGATGCGAGTAATACGGGGTTAGGAGCCGTACTTACACAAACAATTGATGGAATAAATTACGTGATAGCATACGCGAGTAGAAGTCTATACGGTGCGGAATCGCGTTACTCGGCATCCGAAAAAGAATGCCTAGCGGTAGTTTGGGCCATAAGAAAATTTAGGCCATGTTTAGAAGCCTACAGCTTTAAAGTAATCACGGACCACTTAGCGTTAAAGTGGCTCCATAACCTAAAAAAGCCCACTGGCCGACTAGCCAGATGAGCCTTCGAATTACTAGAATATGACTACGAAGTCATATATCGTAAAGGTAGTTCAAATTTAGTCCCTGATGCTCTTTCGAGACCAGGAGAACCTCCAAAAAACATAGCGTTCGCGTTAGCTTGTACCGTAGAAAAACCAAAAGCGGACGTTAATGACAAAACAGACGACTGGTACTCTACAAAATTCAGACAAGTTACGAAAAGACCCGATGAACACGAAAAATGGTGAATCAGAGATTCGCAACTTTACTTTTACAGAACTGACCCACTCAAATGTACTCTATTACCAGACTCAAATCCCTGGAAATTAGTCGTGCCTAAAAAACTTAGAGCTCAAGTTTTACGGGAAAACCACGACGAAACCCAGGCAGGACATTTAGGCTCAGAGAAAACTTACGCGAAAATTTCCGAACATTACTTCTGGCCAGAGGTATATTCGGATGTGATCAATTACGTAAAAAACTGCCAGATCTGTCAAAGAGTAAAACCAAGTAATCAAAGTAAGATAGGATTAATGGGAAAAAGAGTTTTAGAAGAACCATGGACCATGGTATCAGCCGATATTATGGGCCCGCTACCAAGTTCTAAAAAGAGAAAAAATCAATACATTTTAGTTTTCGTAGACCTATTTACAAAATGGGTCGAAATAATCACAATTAAGAAAGCAAACGGAACCACAATAGAGTCAGAATTCCACAAACGTGTCATTTCGCGTTGGGGAACACCGTGGATTCTCCACACCGATAATGGCACAGAATTTGTCAACAAAACCTTAAGGGAATTAACGGAAAAATTCGGCATTAGGCACACGAAAACGCCAAAATACTACCCCCAAGCTTACCCGACAGAACGATACAATAGAACAATTAAACAAATAATTAAAACCTATTTAGACAACGATCATTCGACCTGGGACGAACACATAGACGATTTGCAGTTCGCAATTAATACTAGCAAAAACTCGTCAACTCAATTTACCCCAGCGTTTTTAAATTTAGGCCGCGAATTAGAACCAATCCAGTCGCTCAGAAAAAATATCGAAAACGATAGCGAAATAGAGTTCCAAAGTGTGGAAAAATGGTCAGATAGACTAAGAAGATTACAAATCATAAAAGAGGAAGTCCAAAGGAACTTAGATCAAGCAAACGAAAGACAAGCTAACAGTTACAATTTAAGAAGAAGGCCGTTAGAATTTAAAATAGGTGATAGGGTTTTAAAAAGGTTAACCAAACAATCAAATAAAGCGGATAAAAAAGCAGGTAAACTTTACGATCAGTACGAAGGTCCCTTCATTATTAAAAAGAAAATTTCCCCAACGATTTACGAATTAAAAAACCTAAAGGGAAAAAGAATTGGAGAATGGAACATAAATGATTTTAAATTAGAAAATGTAAATACAGATAAGGGCACATAGGCGTGGGAAATATTAATGAGTTCAAGTCAGAATATTGAGACTTGAACAAAGGCAACAATGGCATTGGATCAATAGCATTAACGATACACATAAACTCGAAAAACTATAAACAACACTCTGAACACAACTACTGTAAAACGACTCTAACGAACAATTTAAAAGATAACAGCATTTTGACTCCTAATACAAGACAAAAGTAACAGTCTTCTTTGAGAAGAAAGAAAAAGACGATAATATAATAAGAAATACAAGAAGAAATATAAACCTTAGAAAGAAAGTACAAACAGTGGAACGCAGAATTAAAAATCCTATAACAGGAAACAAACTGACTATGACTTTCTGTTAATAAACTAAATTACATAGTTTTAATTGGATTTATAATTTTAATAATTAATAACTAAATAAAACAACAACAATTGAACTCAAACAACAGACTCAAAGGACAATCGACTCTAAAGTCAAATAAAAACAGACTCAGAGGACAATCGACTTCAAAGACAAACAAAAAACAGACTCAAAGGACAATCGACTCTAAAAACGAGAAATCTCCACGACAATTGACTACACGGACAGATTTTTCGTTTCTCTTTTCATATTTGTTTCAGAAAGAAGATAACCATGGAGGAGGATCAGAAGCGAAAAAACAACGAGAGAAGAGGAACCTAAAGCACAAAAATAGGGACAATCGTAAAGAACTTTAATATCAGTTTCGCAAAGATTGATACTCAAATTTATTTACATACCATGTAACCTTTTTGACAACGAAAAACAATTTAAATTGAGAAAAACTTTACAACCCCAGACTCCAAAAGACAAATTTACTCATCCTAATGAAACCAAAACATGATGATTGACCAGATTTAAAATTATTAAAGCAAACCTCGAGAAGAAAACAGAGGATTTGCAAACTTTTGTTTAAATGCCATTTTTTTGAGACTATATCAGAATTGGACAAACACATTACGGAAATTAAAGGTATATACCCCAACCCCCGCGGGGGAGGGGGGGTGTAACGTAAATGTTACCATAACGCGGGACGCGGTACGACCCTGCACGAAAGGATTGCCGGGCCGCACACGAGACGGAACGGAATCCCCCGAGGGGACCCGAAGTCCCGGGGAACAGCGCAGCAGTTCCTCAGTCTGTGCTCGCTCGACTCAACGTCGACTGCTATCGCCTTTTCGGCTACCGTGCCGCTTTTCCCCGTACCGTGACTCCAAGTGTTCCGCCATCGTGCTACCTAGCGCTCTCTTCTCGCCGTGGAACCGCTTCGCCAAGGAAGGCCTCCTACCACCACCACCAGAGCCCCCGCTCGGGCCACCTTCGATAGCCACCGACTCGCTCATCCTCTACGAGGAAACTCTCGCTCGTCAGCACCCGCCACGTGCTGACAGCCGCCCACGGCATGTAAGTGGCAATAAATCGCCGTTTTTACTATTACTAGATTTGCTTTCAATGTGTTTCACCTTCTTCTCGGCTTTCCAATCTCCCCATTTCCCTCCTCGGCATTACCTCCGTAATAAGTTCTCGCACTAAGTTTGCCCTCCAAATCTAAAGAAAGATGTCCCCACACTTCATCAGCCTTGCCCTTTAATTTTACATTACATACATACATACATTGATCAGCGTTTCGAACTCGAAAGTTCATTGCCTCACTACCCGATTCGGGAAGTGTTTCTAGGTGGATATTTAGTACCAATGTGGGCCCACCACACACACGACGGGCCAACAGCACGCAGTATTCCTGAACGGTCACCCATCCAAGTATTAACCGCGCCCAACAATGCTTAACTTCAGTGATCTTACGAGAACTGGTGTTTCCAGCGTGGTATCGCCGTTGAATCGCCGTACATTGCCTACGAAAACTTTTCACTTTGTCTTCAAAAAAAAATTGTCCTTTACTTCGTCTAGAGTTCCTGAAACACTCATTTTTTCACAAGAACACACGACACACATGGGACGCAATGTCCAAGAAATTGGCTCCGCCAATTTGAATTTTTCAGCAAATAATTTTTTGCTGAATTGTGCTCGGCGAACACAACAAGGTATTCACATGAAAATAAAAAGTTTATTAATACACTAAAGATCCAAGATACTCACTGTACAAGGGATGCGTACAAGCTGACAATGGAAAATTACTTTCTAAAGACCCTTTCTCCTTGAATTCTAAAATTTCAGTATTTTTCGCTGTATATTTCAATGGAAAAATGTTAAGAGGCAGTACTGGTAAAATAATTTCATAAGAACAGAAGCGTAGGTACCGGAGACCTTGAAGCTTCAGCGTACTGTGAGTGTCCAGCCTAATGCTAAAATGGTGTGTCCCAAACCTGGGTTTCTTATGGTCATCATTTTTGAGAAAATAAAAAATGGTGGTGCCAACTTCCTGGACATTAGGATGCATCGAGAAAAAACGGAACTCGAACATGAGGCTGAAATTGTAGTGTGAAAAACGATTTTGTTAAATTATTTTTTTATTGTTTAAACAATAGTTGATTCAACAGCTGTTGAAAAACTTGGCGTCAGTTATTTCAGTAGCTCTTAATGAGCCTTAAATTATGTGGAGACAAACTTAGTTTTATTAACTGGTTGTGGTATTTTCATAACGTTAAGCTGGCACAACACATTGCGTTAAAAAAAATCTGACGAATTCTGTTTTTCGATATTTGGAGAGCCCTAAATGAGCCTGAAACTGTGGTAGGGAACACGAGTTGGTAGAATTAAACTTTGGAGAAATTGTTTAAACAATCTTTTTAAACTTTGCTCCTGGTATTTCGGGAGCCTTAAATGAGCTT
>CAKNYM010048378.1:64880-84950 GCA_932195095.1 Andricus curvator | reverse complement strand
TTCTCCGAGATTTCAAGATGGATTTAGTCAACTTTTCATATTTCAGAAATATTATGTAACAATTCTACAACAAGGAGAAATGTACCAAAATTTCAATATTTGCAGACTTTGGTGAACGCTTTGGTAAAGTTTGTCTGGAGTGAAATTTTTACAGAGTATATTTTAAACCCCTCAGAATAAATTTGGAAAAGAACAACTGAAATGGTCAAAGCTTTATATTAAACAAAGGGGTTTGAAAAATGGGTAAAAACTGATAATTTAACTGTAGGTTCACCCGTAGGCTAGACAGGTGAAGCGTTTATGGCGACTGTCATAAACGGCTAAGTCGAACCTATTCCATTGGAAATTCGAAATACAAATTCACCCTAAAGAGAGTGGCAGAACTCGGCAAACCGGGTAAAGGCACGAACACGCCATAAAATCAGAAACAACTCATAACTTTTGAAAATCTATAAATTCCGATATTGGAAAAGGAAAGATGCATATTATTTTAATTTTAAAACATTTATCTACTGGTTTTACTGATTTCATTGATTTTATTTATTTTATCCGTTTTATTCCTTTTATTTATTGATGTTATTCATGTTCTTCATTTTATTGATAATTTATTGGAGGATAATGGGAATTGCTTAGCACCCCCGCCCTCCAAAAGCTTATCACAAATAAGGTTTTTGCTTCTCCACCCTATTCAAAAAATATTCATGTTTATCAGCAAAAAATTGTCATAACTTAACAAATAACTAGTTTTTATAATTGGGGAAGTGCCGAAATTTATGCATGAATCAAAGAAATGATTGATAAGAAAAATCAATAGATTGATAAAAATATTTTTGTGTCAAAAATAATAATTTTTGTATTCCTAAAATATATTTTTGAAACTCTTTATTATTTTTTTTATAATATTTATGCATATTCACGGTAATCTATTGAAAAAAAGAATTAGAAACAAAAAAAAATTTCAAAAAAGCACGAGGACGCGAACGCTTGATGGCAGAGTCTGTAGCCTAGAACCTAGACCATTACCCTGACGCTGCTTACTCTATCGGCCCATAATTCAAAACCACAGTCATTCTGCGCGGATTTCTTGTTCTTGTTCGGACTTCAGAGCATTGGAGCGCGAATTTGACAGCTGGCCTGCATGTCGCGTTTGTTTTGCTGCTTACAACTACAGTCTTATGGTCTTCACATACACAGGACATCTCAATTTTGTTCTGCGTTTTTCTCCATTTCGCGACGTATTTCGCAAAATTGAGGTTCACCATCATTAAGTTTTGGGTCTTCGAATATAGGATGACATCTGAAAATGCTTCTGTGAGGTCAGAATTGTAAGTAAAAAAATAAATTTGCGAACGGTTCTCGCCGTTCAAATGTTGTCGTCTGCTATCCGCAGATTTCTCCCTTTCGAAAAATTTATAATTTCCGTGAAAATAATGATTGCCTCAGCAAAAGGCTTCATTCCTATAAATTTTGTTGATCCGAGGATCTCGCAAAACCCCAGATATTTGACAAGTTTTCTTTCTTTCGTTCTCAAATATTTTTTAAGTATTAAAAGATAAAAAGCGATCGGACTCAGTTTTCGTTTGATACAAAAGTTTATAGGAACTTTTTTACTCTATATTTTATGTATTACAGCGTACCTATAAGCAAAATTTTGTATTACAAAAAGCAAAATCTTAAGAAATCAAACTTTGAATTTTGAAAAAAGTGCTCGATCGATTTTTTTCATTTTTCACTTAAAATATTCCGGCAACATTCCGGCAAATGTTGCCAGTTGTAGCAAATGCTTGATGATCTTCAGCATGTTGACGTGCTTTTTTCTTTGAGGATACAAGTAATGTCAAGAGTAAAAAAAATGCAAGTCAAGATTAGGTATTGGTCTCGTAATGAGAATAGGATTATATCTAAGCATTTAGTTACTTACTTTTTAGGAAAAGCAACAGGTTAAATCATATCATATATGTGATGGACCCAATGTTAACAAGACCGTTTTTAGCTTATTTCAAAAAGAATTAAAGAGACAAAAGTTTTAACCGTTGATCGATATAGGAACCTGTGACATACATATCGTTCACAATGCGTATCTAAAAGGTTGTGAGAACTTTTCACCAGATCCTTCTGACTTCATAGTAAAAATATACTATTACTTTCACCATCGAGACGCGCGATGTATGTATTTATTCTCTCCCTTTTACGGGTTTGAGGGCCTCCGCTCCCTTCACAGTACGTTACAAAACCACTTATACTACCTTAATAATACTTACTACCTAAATAATAATATTCTACTTATATTAACTTATTTACTATCGCTTTGTCTTAACCTAATTATTCTCGAGATTTGCTGACTATTGAGTTTCCTGGGCTTCCGTTTCCTCTTACCATTTCCGTTAAAATGATTTTTCAAGCTTTATTTACATTAGTTTCCTTGACTAGGAGTACGCGCTTGGCCTTTCCCTACTACATGCCCTTTACTTTCTCTCATTTCTTCCAGTCTCATCATCCAGCTTGCCCCTTGTCCACTTCCATCCAAGATCCACCTTATCCTGTCATCCACACTCTCCCCACCTGTTTCATCCCCCGTACATCTCTCTAAAACATGCCCCCATGATTCTATCTCGTAATTACAGACTCTACATCTTCTTTCCTCTTCATCCATCCAGTACCTACACTCTCTCATTCCTTCTCCCATCCTAAATCGTATAACGTGGTTCCATTTACTCTCCTTTTTAATCTTTCTTAAATATTCTGGTTCTCCTTCAGCCTTCACTACCTTATAACACCTGTTATACTTAGATTCCACGATTTTTTTCCATCTTTCCTCCCCCTCCTTAATTATCAGTTCATTCTCTAACTCTTGCCATACTCTGACATCTGCTCTTATATCGCATTCCCTCCTCCTATGTTGTCTCTCTTCCTCCCACCTTGATCCTTCTGTGTTACCCCTAGTCTCTTTGTTTACTACTTCCCTTAGACAAGCTTGTGCTATCCTGCTTCCCTCCCCCCTCTTTAGTTTCTCCTCAAAGTTCCATGCTCTCTTCATTTGTCTAATAACCATTTTACTTTTACTTAATTCCTCCCTCAACATGTATCCTGGGCAGCTCCAGCTCACTCCCATTACCCATCTCAAGAATCTCTCCTGCATACTTTCCACCCTCTTGTGCTCCCTCCATCCCCAGATCTCCACTCCGTAACTTAGGACTGACCATACCAACGCATCAAACATCCACAGTCTCATTTTCCAATCATCTTTAAACCTTCTCTTCCCTAACCCCCACACCTGCCCCATTACTTTAGTCGCACATTCTATCCTTCTCCTCACCTGCAGTTCAACCCCTCCTTTCGACTCAAACCAGAAGCCTAGGTAACTAAATTCCTCGACCTGTTCCACTTTCTCCCCGTACATCTTCCATTCATATTCTACCTTTGTCCTTCTCTTCCTAAACATCATCATCTTCGTCTTATTTACATTTACCGTCAAGTCTTTAATTCTCACATACTCCTCGAACACTCTCATTATGAGACTCATCCCTCTCTCGTCATCCGCTAATAAGACTATATCGTCTGCATACGCTAAGGAATATACCTTGCTATTTGCCAAAGCCGTTCCCCCTTTTCCTTTCTTCTCCAGTTTCTCCTCTAGATCTGCCAACAAGAGACTGAATAGTAGTGGGCTCAATGGGCACCCTTGCCTGAGCCCCCTTCCACTCCAAAAAATCTCCCCTTTTTGTTTCCCAATCCTCACCCTTATCTTAGTCTCTTCGAATATCTCCTTTATCCTCTCGACCAACTCTTCGTCCACTCCCTTCTCTTTCATCACCTCCCATAACACCTTCCTGTTTACCGAGTCAAATGCCGCTTTAAAGTCTACAAATAAGGCCACTAATTTCCCTTTCTTCCTCCCTAAATTCCTATTCACAAGATAATTCAGTACGTAGATGTTGTCCACCTCCGTTTCTAATCTCTTTCTGAGAATCTCCGTATATATTTTGTAGCCCACCGACATAAGTGTGATTCCCCTATACTCCTCCACCTTCTTGCCCTCTCCTTTCTTAATGATCGGCACCACTAACCCTGTCCTCCATTCCTTAGGCCATCCCTCTCCTCTCCAAACCTTTTTGCATACCTTCCACAATTCCTTTCTCACCCCTTCTCCTCCAAAACTCAAAGTCTCGTTCTCAATATCGTCCTCACCTGTTGCCTTGTTTCTTTTGAGCCTCCCTATCGCTCTATTAAATTCCTCCCTACTTATCCCATTATTGCTATCATCTTCCCCTTCTATTACTTTCCTCTTTTCCCCCAACACCTTATTTTCCACTCCTCCCAACAGTCGCTTAAAGTACTGGGTCCTCTCATCCATCTCGATTTCCTCATTGATGCCCTTCCTTCCTCCTCTTTCCCTATTGATCACATCCCATTCCCTCCCTTCCCTGATTGATTTTTCCACCTCTTCCATATACCTACTTTTCTCCAACTGCCTTTTATCACTTAACAATCTTTCATGTTCTCTCTTTCTCCTATTATATTCCTGTTTCCCTATCTCCCCTTTTCTCCACTTTTTTACATTTTCCTTCATACTATCTTTACTCTCCTTACATTCTGCGTCCCACCATCCCCTCTTTATTCCCTCCTCTTCTCTTGGCCTTACCTCTTCTTTTATCCTCTCGGTTAGTTCTTTTATCTTTTCAAGGCGCGTGTCCACGTCTTCCCCTTCCATTCCTCTAATCTCCTCGTTCTCCATTCTTTCTTTAAATTCTCTCAATTTATCCTCTCCCCATCTACCCATTTTTACTTTCCTTTCGCCAGTTCTTACCCTTTTTTCGCTATGCCGCTTCCATCCTGAGCATTTCAATGTCGCTATTAGCGGGAAGTGTTCTGAGCCTATTTCATTACCTACTTCCATTTTATCCATTCTCTTCCTTATTCTTTCTTCTGCTAGAATGTAATCAATCACTGTCTCCCCTTTCCCTATAAAAGTCAATTCTCCTTCTTCATCTCCCCTTATATTGCCATTGCAGATAAACCACCCCTCCTCTCCTAATAAGTTCAAAAGAGTTTTACCCTCCCGATCTATCTCCCTGTGCTTGGAATTTCTTCGAAAAGTTTCGCTTTCTTCATCCCATATCTCCCCCCCTAACTCTCCTGTCCACGCGTTCAAGTCTCCTCCTATCAAGACCAACTCTTCATTCCTTTCCTCCATCCATTCCCTTAATACTCTCCATCCTTCCTCTTCTCCTCTCCTTCTATACACACAAACGATCGCCACCTTCTCTTTTCCTACCTTTATTCTTCTCACCATCACGCCTTCCAGCTTTTCTTCTCGCTCTTCCACTCTTTCATTTCTCATCAGCTCCTTCTTAACCCCTGACACCATGCCTCCCATCGCTCTTCCCTTCTCATGTTCTTTTCTCGCTTCTTGCATTGTCCATACATAACCCTTCGGCAACTTTCGTTTCAAGCCCTTCCAATCCTTTTCATCCACCCACGTTTCACTCAGCATTACCACGTCCCATTTTCCAATAGCCTCCCAGAACCCCTCGTTCTTGTCTTTTAGCCCTGACACATTCCAGAAAGCCACACTCACTCCTCTCTTTTTGTCCTTCCCCCTCCTCCTTCCCGTGCTCAGTTTTTCTTCTCTGGTGGAAACCCCGCCCCGCCTCTCCTACTCTCATTACCTTCGTTTACCTTTCTCTCAAGTATCGATCCCTCTGCTCTCAGCTCTTCTCTCTCTTCGTCCCAGATCCACTTCATCCCATTCACCCACAACCTGTCTTTTCCCATCCAAACATTACCCCCGTTCCTCCTCTCTATCCATGCTCTCCGTTCGATCATCCACTTCCTCTTTCTCTCTCTCCATGTCAGGTCCTCTTCAATTCTTTCATTCCTACCCTTTAGTACCCTTTTCCGTTCCATAATTTCTCTCTTCTCCTCCTCGCTTCCCACTTTCACTATGAGCACACCTGTTTTCCCTTCTGTCTTTCTCCCCAGTACCTTCACTGCCTCCACTCTCACCTGAGCCCCAATATCATTCATCAGCTTCTCCACTTGTTCCTTTCCCGAGTCGCTTTCTACTGTCATTCCTTTAATTACTATGTTTCGCTTTCTTTTCATTTTCTCTTCTCCTTCTAGTCTTACTTCTATTTCATTCAGCCGTATGCGCATTCTCTCATTTTCTTCCTGCAGTTTCTTATCATCCCCCTTGACTACGTCTCCTAATCCCACCTCTTCCTTCTTTTCACTCTCGCATTCTAGTTTTCTGACCCTCTCCTCAAGCAAACTCATTTCAGCTCTCCTTTCTTTCTCACTCTCTATCTGTTTACTCTCTATACTATCCAGTTTCCTAAACACCTTCTCTTTCTCGGCCTTCCACAGAGCATCCCACTCCTCCCATTTCTTTCTCATTTTTTTCACTTCTTCCCTGACTTCTTCCCTATGCGTCCTCGCTCTGTCAAAACCTTTGCAGGTTTCCTCTCTGAGGCCTCTGATGAGTTTCTCGAGGCCTTCTAAACTACTCCCCCCTGACCTCCTTTCAGGTGGTGTTCTCTGCCTGATCTTCTTGAGCGCTTTCTCATTTTCCCCTTCCTCATCTGACTGGTCTCTAACCCTTTTATTATCCTCCGACTGCTCCCCTTCGCTACTCGTGGTCGCTGGTGAGACGCGCGATGTAAAGACTTTGAATCAATTCAATTAAAATTAGTATTACCTCTTCACAACTTTATTAAACACTCCAGCACTAGGTGGCCTATTATAGGACCAGCTTCTGAAAGAATGGTGGAGCTAATGCCTGTCTTGAAGGTATATTTTTTTTAATTTGTTCCGAAAAATGACCCTTCTCGTCTAGAAAAGAAAAATGATCGTGATATTAAAAGTCAGCTAACGGATGGACGCTTGTAAAGTACTTAGCAATTCGTTGTGTATGGTGCGAAAATCATTACCACCGTGTTTACATTATTAATGCAAAAAGAAGAACCTCTCATACACGTATTGTGTGTTCAATTGAAAATTCTCCTTATCATTCTGTCATCGAATATTGTAAAAGCATCCATTTAAGAATCAAATCCATTTAATAGCCCGCAAGACGTCGATTCCTTGTTAGAAACGCCTACAAATTTTTTGGATTTGCGTGATACTTATGTAGTACAGGAAGAAAAAGACACATTTTCATCTATGCCCAAGAAAGAACAGTTAGCCGTCAGGACCGAAGATAAACAGTTTTACATGACCGCGATTAAACATATAATTAAGAAAATTCCTTCTTTCGAAGCTCTGAAATATTTTCAGTGCCTTTCACCTGAAAGTATCAAAACCCCGAAAGCGGAACTTACGTCTCAAAAATTACGAATCTATTGCCACTTCGTGACACAGATATTGATCGCTTATCCTGTGAATGGAAACTACTGCAATTCGACGATTCTGTAACATTTATGTTGAATATAGACGAACGAATAGAAACTTTTTGCATAATATATTATCTTCTCATGATCAAGGAAATCCGAGGTATTCTGTACTAAAACGAGTCGTTAAGAATGCACTTGCCCTTTCTCACAGAAACTCTGATGTTGAAAGAGGATTTTCAAAATCCTCTCAACATTTAACTGGAAAAAAGTCTAGTATGTGCACAATGTTCCTATAGTATCTGAATTAATTAATCTTGTCCAGGGTGCTTATAGATCTTATCAGCTTTATTTAGAAGAGCGAAAACGGTATGCTGATGAAAAGGCTGCTCAAGTAGCTGCTAAAATAGATTGGAAAGCAGACGAGAAGGCTTGGTTACGTAGTATTAATAACATAAATAAAAGTGTTGAGAATTTAGAAAAAGATTTAAAATGTGCTGAAAAATCTTATAAACACGCAGAAAGTGATGCCGAAGAAATGCAAAACGTACTAAAAAATTCTATAAAGAAGGTTTTTACAGGTACAACAATGATATACGGTCATGAAAATCTGATATTATAAACTCTGATGAAAAAAAGACGAGTGGAAGATTCTCAATCATAAGTCATAAGAGCTTCCTGTTTTCCATGTTTTTGTTATTCTCCTAAGTCCATAAAAACGAGAGGTAATATACGATATTGTGATATTCATCGATAATTCTAATCTTATTAATAATATTGCAAATGTCTTCATAAAAGGTACAAAATATTGCGATAGAATCGTTATGTCAGTATTGTATTAAATTCATTTTAATTTATAATTCGATAAAAAAAGACTGTTACTATGTTAAGAGAAGCTTATGTTTTAACTTCAAGACTGAAATCTAGATGACTAGCATTTATTTTATACTTAAAGGTTTGATAAATTACATTGTATAGTTGTGAGCAGATTTAATCGAAAGTAGTCTTAAACCTGTGCACTTACGCTGGTGGATTATGTATATAAACTGTGTGAACAACGCCCTATAGCTTTACCCGTCTTTACTTTGTTACAAAGCATATTATCGGAATTATATTCTCACAATCCGATCGATTTACACCTATGTTACCTATGCAGATTCAATGTTTTATGTTTATTATTTATTCACCGACTTTTCATATAGCTGGTAGTAAAATAAAAACTATATCAAAGCTTTAATTCACCTTGTATTACGAGCTTATTCTTCCTTACTAATTTTTTTTTTCGTGCTCCATTTTTGTAAAAAGGGTACCCTTTGAGCACGAAAAAAGTACCATATGAGTGTAAAGAAAAGTACCCTTTGGTCCCTATTTTTTATCCCATGGGGACTGTGAGGACTTTTCTGTCTGAAAGGAGTATAGCCATATCAACAAGGTTTTTAACAACCTCAACTTTTTGATGTATAGGATAATCAGATAAATAATTGAGAAATCTACCTGAATACGTTGTTTTTTTTTGCGGAACCAGTTAGTTATTAAATTATTGTTGAGTCTCTAGTAAGTTCAAGGTTCAAAAAGCTTATAGAAAAAACCGGCTACACACGTTCAGTTGGTCTCCAGTTTTAACTGAACAGGCCAGAACTGTACAGTCAAATCTGACATATTCCAAATTTTGCTTCACCAATTCAGATAATAAATTAGATATGGGAGACCCCATGGGGGTTCCAAAAGATTGTTTATAAACTACATTATCAAATTTGAAAACAGTAGAATCTAATAAATGCAGAATTCCCTATTTAAATTCATCTAAAGGTATATTTATAATATTACATCAATAATAAATTATTTAAATAAATTAGGTATTTCTTAGATTCAATTTAATTGCTGCTTCCTCATAGAGGAAGCTTTGTAATGGTAACATTTTCAAAAAAATTTTAATTCATTTAATGAAACCTTCCTCAATTTAAAAATGTCCAATACAATGTTCTAAGCAATTGTCCGGATGTGTGTGTGTGTGGATGTCACACTTTTTTGTGAACACGATAACTAAATAAGAGCACTCAATAAAATATTTTAAAAATCGGTTTTTTATACTAAAACTTTTTTCATTAGCATAATTCAAAGTTGATGCAACAATATAAAAGATTCCTTGGTTCGAGACGAACCGATTGACTTATAATATTAATACATTTTATTAAAGGGTAGGGAAGTCATGGTAATTTATATATTTTGAAAATCGGTTTTTTATAGTAAAACTTTTTTCATTTACATAACTCAAAGTTGATGCGAGAATAGAAAAGTTGTGTTGATTAAAGACGAATCGATTGACCCATAGCATTGATACATTTTATTGAAGTGTAAGGAAGCTATGGTAATGCATTATTATTATACCATTAAGCCATTTCCCTTTCGGCGTAGGCGTGACTTGCTCGGTTGGAAAATAGTAGTGTGTGGGTGGATATATAGGTATTAGGTAGATAGGGTTATACGTGTAAGGTATAGATATTTTAGATTGATCTAGAATTCTCGTGTTGTTTATTTAAATGACACGTTCGTTCCGCAACACTGCTTCGACTCAGGTTGCTGATCAATCTCTCTAGCGATCACCCCAAGTGAAGAGCCTCACAAAATTGTTATGTGTGGTTTCCCACTTGGGCCCATTAGTATCCAAGGTCTTTGTTTCAGGCGTCATTCACTCTATTGTCACTCTGTTTACAATCTATTTGACGCTACACTTTTCTGTCCTGGCACACTACTCTAGCTTCCTTCACGTCCATGCATTTTTTCATGCAAGCTCTCGTATTTCTATGGCTTTATATGTCTCTTCGGATCAATGTCTCATTCACAGATTGAAACATTCTTTTGGCGGTCCACCTCTGGGCATTCTGCCATTTACTTTACCTTTATACACTTGTTTGGTCAGTCGTTCATCTTTCATTCTTTCAAGATTTCCGAACCATCTCAACTGATTTCTTTCTCATATGTCAACTAGTGTCTCTCCTGTAACACATTCTTGGAGGATTATCTCGTTTCGGACTTTGTCCATCAGTGTTTTCCGGCATATTGTGTCGGTACGAATATAGAATTATGTATGGCGATTTTAGCTTTTTTTGATATGATTTTATTTCTGAGAATGGACCCTGCTCTACCGATAACCTTCTTACCCTCATTTATGTACCTATCTAACTCCCCATCCATTTTTCCGTCGCTAGTGAATACGCTACACAGATATACGTACTTGTCAACTTGTTCTAATCTGTCATCATTTAGGACAATGTTGCACATTGCTTTCTCATTTTTTTCCTCAAAAACCATGTTTTTTTTACGTTAATTTTGAGGCCCATGTTCTTCATGCTTGTGTTAAGTTTATTCAACATTCTTTGCAATTCATCGATTGATTCTGCCATAACAATCTTGTATTCTGCGAAAGCTAACCCACGTACCGTCACTGTTTTGAGATCTACATCTTCTTCGTCGAAGAGGGCCATTTAAGAATGGCCCTTATGACAATTATCCATAAATATGATAAATAGCCATGAGGACATAAGGCATCCTTGTTTCACGCCTTGCATAATATCGGACCAGTCATTCAGTTTCCCATTCACCCTCACACTCGCTTGAAAATACGGTTTTTTATAGTGACACTTTTTTCTTCAACCTAATTCAAAGTTGTTGCAAGAATATAAAAGATTCCGTGGTTCGAGACGAATCGATTGACCTACAATATCAATACATTTTATTAAAGAGTTAGGGAAGTTTATGGTAATTTATATATTTTTAAAATCGATTTTTATAGTAAAAAATTTCTCATTCTCATAATTTAAGGTTGATGCGAGAATAGAAAAGTTGTGTTGATTCAAGACGAATCGATTGACCCATAGCATTGATACATTTTACTGAAGAGTAAGGATGCTATGATAATGCATAATGTTTGAAAACACGATTTTTTATAGTAAAACTTTTTTCACTAAAATAATTCAAAATTTATGCAAGAACGGAAAAGATTCCTTTATTCGAGGCAAATCGATTGGTCTATAATATTAATACACTTTATTGAAGATTAAGGAAGTTATGCTCATTTATAATATTTGAATCATCTGTTTCAAACAGAAAAACTTTTTTCATCGACATAATTCAAAGTTGACGCATGAATGGAAAAGACTTTTTGATCATAAATTTGCAAATAGAGTAATTCTGACAATTTTTGTAAAGAAATTATAAAGCCCTTTTCGAACTCGAAAAATTATCAATTTCGAATAAAAAATTTGATTTGTCTGATTTGTCTTTGTATTTAAAAATTTTTTGTATTATTTTGTAATTTTGTATTTTTTGTAAATTTCTATTTTTAAATTGAGCAAAATGAAGACTTTGGTTTGTCTATTACTGAAAAAAATAAATAATGCTTCCTCTATGAGGAAGAAAATACATTTGCTAACGGGAAGCAAAGTGCTCGTGAAATGAGCACCATATAATTATAAATACAAACAAAGTGGAAACACTCGAGATCGAATTCACAGCTAGTTTTTAAAGTGAAAATTTGTTTTAAATATTTATCTGTATTATTGATAGTATTTATTGATTTAAATTAGACCCGCGCTTTTCGGTACATGCGCAGTTGAAAAAGTCACTTCGCCGAGTTTCTACTGATTCTTTTTAATACCAAGAAATGGCGGCGGGCGTCGATTGGCGTGAGGAAATATATTTTTGGCCTGAAAAAATATCAAGGAGATCTATGGAACGAACTTTTAATACACTGAAATAATGGTTTCATGGGGAATATAGCATTTTGCGTTTGCTAAACAGACGTGCAAGGTAGCATTTCTTACGCACGTATAACAAAAAAATTCGTTTCATAGATGTCCTTGATATTTTTTCACGCAAAAAACATACTTTTCACGCCAATCGACGCTGTCAGTGATCCCAACTTTGGCATGTAGACGTACTGCGCTTGCGCTAAGACGCTTAAGAGGAACACGACGCGACAACCCGTTACCATGGCAATAATATCTCACGCATAGCTAGCGCAAGCGCAGTACCTCTCCATGCCAAAGTTGGGGTCACTGAACGCTGCCGCCATATCTCTGGGTGTTGAAAAGAATCAGTAGAAAATCGGGGGATCCCGAGTCTCTATTATTTTTGATGACTACACAACCTATAAATCAGTAGATGCTTTTCTCCTTGCTTTTCCCCCATGTCCTCGCTCCCACCATCCCTTGCGACGCACTTATAAAACAAAGTATGAATAACTTGTGCAGGGCCAACGATTGCCTGCACTCACTGCTCAATATACTATTCTGACATAATTCGGTGAAGTGGGTATTTCACGCCAAACATTCAAGCCTGTAGAAAGTTGGTTCCCAATTATATTATTATATTATATATATATTATAAAAGAGTCAAAAGACTCAA
Source organism: Andricus curvator (assembly GCA_932195095.1). Taxonomy (NCBI): domain Eukaryota; kingdom Metazoa; phylum Arthropoda; class Insecta; order Hymenoptera; family Cynipidae; genus Andricus; species Andricus curvator. The sequence goes on along the minus strand of CAKNYM010048378.1, from coordinate 72,216 downwards.
AAGTGTCAAAGCAACCAAAATAGCCGCAGCAGCACCTGGCGGAAAAAGTAACCTGTACGCTAACGATACATTTTTACCAAGCATGTGACTTTCTGCTTTTGTTTTGATAAATTTTCCCTGTATTTTACGAGTTTATGTCAATTTTATAATTGAGCTGCCGGATTTTCACTTGTATGCCGGAGTTACACTTGTATTCTTCTTCCCAATTATATATACTTCACTTTGAGGTTATGCCTCGTACACGTCTCAAGAAAACACAAGAAAATAAGAAATATACTAAGTCGGATGCCGTACAGTATACACTGTACATGCGGGTGTCCGGCAGACCCCGCCCACTGCCGTTCAACCAATCAGAGTAATCTACCGGACACCAACCCAGCGTCCGGCACCGGACATCTATACACTGCCTTTAATTTATTTTCGAAATTGAGCTGCCGGATCCAATGAGGGCACATAAAATTATTTCGCCGGGAGCGGGAAGGCCCCTGGAGGCTTTCTGAAACATTTTCGAATTTTAATTTTGAAAGACTATATCTAGATGTAGAATTTCATTGCGCATCTTTTTTTGTCCAGGCAAAAAGTTGTAGCTTTTTTAGTTTTCTAATTAAAGCCAAAAAACTGACTGTTTTGGAAAAATCGATTTTAATTAGTTTTTCACTTCAACTCGTGCTCAGTCAGTCAATTTTTGGAATTTTTCAATAACATTTTCAGGGAATGTAGTTCGAAATGTCCTTTGACTGATACAATAAAAGAAATTAAAAAATTTATTTAAAAAAAATTGTTAATAATTTTTCTCTGATGCTTGGCGCACATTTAATTTCTCTAACGTCCAGCGTTTCGTTTATTGAACGAATTTTGAGCAACAAAAAACCTCGAGCGAGAAAGTTGTTAACAATAGTACAAAGAAGTTTTCTGAAAAATTTTAGCGCAATCGAACTGATATTTAAGAAATTATTAATTTCTCAAGTTGCTAGCGGCTATACGACTCGCGCGCGAACTGTAGCGAGAGTCTCAGATCCGATTCTAAATACAGTTCACCGGCGCCAAAAATAAAAACTAATCAAGAAATCAGGTAATATAAAAGTATTATGAATGAATAAATAATTAAATTTGCATAATGCAAAATAGTTTATTCATTTCATATTGGTTCTATTTTTGAGATGAACTGTGCAAAAGTAAAACAAAACATAAATATCTAATAGTTGAGATTCACCGAATTCCTAATTCGGCGAATTTTTCAATGCTTCAATTTCGTGGAATTGAAAAAGCGAAAGATCGAGAAAGTGCACCTGTTTGGGTTCGTATTGTAATAATAATAATCTAAAAAAATTCAAAAAAAATTTGAATCAGTAAAATTTCATTGAAAATCAGTGATAATCAGTAAGTTAACGATTGCTCACTATTTTATCAGGGAAATTTCCGTTTTTTCTTTCAGGGTGAAGAATATCTGTTTCAAGTAAAGTCCAGAATGCTGAAGTTTTTGAGCCAGTTAAACTCTGCTGTAAACGTTTGAAGTGTTAGGAACAAGGATCTCATTAGTAATGAAAAGTTTAGAAAGCATAATATTTATATCAAAGACGTTTATATATTTTTAAATTAATACAAATTATTTAATGGGTATATATATATATATATATATATATATATATATATATATATATATAGGGCCTATGACAAAGCCACCGAACGCGTCCTCGGGTTGCGGATAGAGGGTTCCTGTACCAAGGGTTTCTGCTGAATATGGTTACAATAATTAATAAGCAGTCGCGGACAATTGTCCAGGGATGGTCCCGAAGGAATAACTCCTAAGCGAAGGCGTAACAACCGTGCCGAAAGCTGAATGGCACCTGGGTTAGGTGTCTCAAACGGTGACTCTGGGATACCGGGCGACTTCTCAGAGTATCAGCCTTATCCTTGCACGCGGGGCTCTACAAGGATGGACTAACCCTTTCCCTAGTTGTACGTGGGAAAACAATGAAAACACCAAAATGTTGTAGATGCGGTTCAAGACAATCGAACGCGCAGAGCACCCGACAATGGGTCGGCAAAAAATGCCGATCAGCCTAGAGTTCGGGGTGCTGAAAATAATTTAGATGGAAACACGACGACGAACCGGCGAAACGCCCACATTGAGTGGGCGGATCAACTCAGGGATGACGTGCTAGACTGCTACGATGCCAGCATTATCCCTGTTCGCGGAGGCTTTATGGCGCATATGCACACTCTGTGGTGCCAGAAACACCCAGAGCTTCAGCACGTTTCGCATCAGTCTTTGCGAAATCAAGCCGTCAACCTCCGGAAAAATGAATATGTACGCGGAGCGCTTCCCCAACCGCTGCTTGATCAAGCTGCATACGAAGATGAGGAAGCGACATTGAGACCAACCGCAGAAAGCAGGCACCTTCTGAGAGATGATCGCAATTTCATTACAAGAAGGAACATTAACATGCAAGTTCCTCCTAAGCCCCAAGATCTGGCTGAAATGGATGCCTCACTTCGTGGAGATATCTCGCAAGAGTCCGACCTCTGGACCATCAATTGCTCAGTTTATGGTGCTGCGAGAGCTTTGGCTGATTCAAATCGAAGGCTGAAACCGACGATGGATCAAAAGACCAAAAGACGCTTGCATCAACTGAACAAGAAGATTGGATGGGCAATACAGAATGCGTCCCGTGTTCAATGTGTGATTGACTACATAACATCTGGTAGACCGTTTACGAAAAGGGTTCGAAAGTTCGCCCAAGAACTAAGGATCTTGAATCACACACATCTTATTAAATTTATAAATATATTTACATTCAGAGATGAACTTAAATTAAGCAATAATTTATACATGTATTCAAGTAAAATTGATCTAAATTTAAGAAAGCGTATGATTAAATTCAGAAATTTAAATATTAAATACCTCTTATTTGTCAAAAGATCGACGACAGTCTTGACAAAACCAATTTTTAACTTTTGGTTGACTTTTCAGATTGACGCACGCCAAGTGTCTCCGTAAAAGGCATCCATTGCATACTATTGATTCTAAGTTTCGTATATTGTCATTACATCTGTCGCAGATCCTTATGTCCTTTTCCTTTAAATGATTCGCAAGTTTCAAAACTGCATCGTACGCATCGTGAGTCAAGAAACATCTGATCACCTTGATGTCAATTTGTTGATCTAGAATGGAATGTGGTACTTTTTCGGCTTTAAATTCCAGTTCTTCCCTTTCAATTTATTTATCTTTGTTAATAGCTGTCTCCACAGTTATGCGTCTTTTACAATGAGTTTTAAAATGAAATCTTGTTTCCGTGTGAAGTGCTGCCTCGATTCTTAATTGCAACAGGCATTTTAATAGGTGATACAGAAAGGGTTCCAGAAATGCTGCTGGAAACCTGGAAAGAATTAATAGAATATTTTAAAAAATAAAACAAAACATAATTTTGTATCACGTGTAAAAAAATTATTTATATAGGGGAGCGGCGGCAAATGCGGCGCGGCGGCTAATGTGGCGCGTTCGAGTTTTCGAATATTAACACTCTTTCTGCTTGTGGAGATTGTCTCATTACATGTATATATGTTTTCAACCTTACATTATTTAAAAATTGTGATAGGGGAGACCGGGGCGAGATGAGCATACGGGGTCAAATGAGACACTGAATTTTCTCTGAAAATATGTGGTTTTCATTACTGTTCTTTTCAGGTATAACAAAAATAATGATATTGAATATCTAGAAATAAAAGAATAGACTGAATAAATAAAATAAATTAAAAATAAAAACGATTAAAATTTCAACACCTGAATCCTGTTATTCTGTCGTATTTTAGAACAGAAAGAAAATTGTGAAAATAACAGATAATATTTTCAATCTAACGTTTTTCGTAAAGTTAATTTATCGAACTTTAATGATGTCATGTATTTATACACATTTATTTAATAAAAACCTGTAATATTTAAGATTTGATCAAAAATTGTGATTTGGGGCGGAATGAGCTAGGTTTATGGGGCGAGATGAGACACGCATATCCTGCTTGTCACTGAGCGCTTTTAACCTTTTTATGGAGTCGGCCGAAAAGTTTCTTTCAAGTGCAGAGTTGAAAAATATAAAATTGTTGCAATGGTGAGAACCTATAGAAGAAAAACTAACAGACAGTCATGGTCAGAAGAGTCTATGGTTGCGGCTGTAAAATCTGTGATGCAAAAGAATTTGAGTGTTAGAGCAACTGCAATTGCTCACGAAGTTCCAAGAGCAACTTTAGCTCGTAAAGTTGAAAAATGTTTGCAAAAAGATGTTTCGGTGGAAATTTCTTGCAAAAAAGGTGATTGATAGAAGTATGTGTATATATAATTGATGAAATCAGGTCTATCTATTATATCATAAGTCTTTGTTATTATACGATGTTAAGGTTAATTTCTTTAATAAATTTTAGATGTTTTTGTAATTGCTTTTTCAGCATTATTATTTTGTGTTCAAAAATTTAATTAAAATTCTTGTGTTCAAACTTAAAAAAAAGTTTAAATCTTTAGGACTGTGATTAGACTGTTAGAGGTTAAAAATGTTAGGAGGTTACAATTCCTTCCTATTTTGTTTAAAAATACATAAAAGAATTGTATTAAACTGATCATTGATTGCATCTATACTTTCAAATATTTACAAACCCGTTCCCCTGAGTAATGCGACTAAATGATACCTACAAAATCACAAAAAAATAAACTTCTATTAACAGAAAATAATTAATAGTTAGCGTGTCTCGTCTCGCCCAAATATGTGTCTCGTCTCGCCCCAGAGCTGGGGCGAGATGAGACATATGCACAGTTTATAATTTACATATTTTTAAAGCAATTCATATTCTTAAAACACTTCGTCCTTCATAAAATTGATACCTGAAGGTTCAAATAATGTGAAGAACTACTTAGATTTTAAAAAAATACTATAGATTTCAAATATTTTACTGAAAATCATTACTATGCTCATCTCGCCCCGGTCTCCCCTAATTAAATTAATTGCCTGATTTTTATGACGAAAAGTTAGTTTTGGTTCTTTCGCTTGTATTGTCAGAGTAGCTAAAAACAAGTAATAAATTACAGAAGTTTCGTGTAAACTTATAAAAATTTTTGGAAATATACTGTCCGAGTTTCTTGAATGCTTTAAAGTTTAACATTTTGAGTAAAAATAATAAACTTTTATGTAAAAAATCTTTATTAAATACTATTCACATGCAACTAATATGGCGCATTCGGAACTAAAATCGGCAGGTAACTTGGCGCACAAGTTTGTGGTTAGTTTTGATCCGAGAATTTTGTAGTAACAAAGTGCCGGTTTTAGTTAGAAGGTAAGAAATATTTACTCAAAGTAATAATATTTCGTTCCTAATATGTATAAAAAAGTTTTATTCCAATAATTATCGTGTATTTTAGAGTTATTTTAGAATAATTGTATTTTGAAATCGTTTTCCCATTTTTCGGGTTAGGTTTGTTCTGACAGAATAAATATTTAGAAGGTTTAGAGTAATGATATTATTTGAATGTTGAATCATTATAACTGTTTTGGAAAAGAATAAAATGTACTTATTGTTAATATAATTTTGATTTATTGTTTATAAAACGTCTGTAAGCTTATCTTAAAATACAAAATTTTGTAGCACTCCTCAAATTATTGTGAGACAATCTGCACTGTTAAAAAAACATTTTGTCTTCAAATTTCGGCAGACATTATCCCTCAAATATGTTAATAATATTAAACGTAAATATATTTATCTTAATTTTATTAAATTTTAGTAATTTTTCTTCATAATTTGTTTTTTATTCAATAATTATGAATTGAAATCGAAACGCGCCACATTACTAAACAAGGTAGGACAAATTGGCGCAGATGCACTTTTTGGAAAACACATTAATTAACTGGTTTAATGTACTTCAATTAAATTATCTCCATGCATAGAGCATTGGTAAGATATTAGCCTAAACAAAATATATTTTATTACAATATTTTACTTTATATTTGAATTTTAATCGTGCATTTTCCTTTATGTGCGCCGCATTCGCCGCCGCTCCCCTACCTTTTTTTTCGCTTACTGGGGTTCCTTCATTTATTTCTTCTTCATTCTCTAAAACACAATCCTCGTCGCCTTGAATGCTCTTTTCTAGACCTGAAACGTTTTCTTCGACGATTTCAAAGTCAGAGTTTCGTTGAATCTGGTTGCTTAATGTCTTTATTCCATCGCGACATACACAGTTAATATCAGCCTAAAATAATATGATGAATCAATTATCTAAGTGAAGTTAAGATTCAAATGTATGAATGCAGATATCAACTGTATTAATTTTACTTTTATGATTCTATTTATTTTAGCGAAAATAAGTTTTCTTTTAGATAATATTAGAATATACAGAAAAGAAGAAATATACAAATTTAGTTATTTAATGTTGCACATTAACCTTACCAAGTCTGTCTGTAGAGGAATAATCACGACCTCCATTCCATTTTTCCAGTACATATTTAAAGTGTCAAGAGTTTTTAATCGTTTCTCATAAGCTTCACCTGTCCTTAGTGCGCACAAGTCTCCAGACATAAACGCTGGATGAGTTTTCTTTAAATATCCCAAAGTCCACCGTTCAAGAACTAAATTTTGATCAAACTGCGGGAGACCCAAAAAATTTCGCACAGCAAAAATATGCTTACAGGGCAAACACATTGCAATCCAGAATAAACAAGAGCAATCAGTCTCCGTAACTTTCAGTCCTGGGTATCCTTCTATATTACAGGACTGATTTTGAGGTTCTGCAGATACTATAAAATTTGAGGCTTCCAATTGATTGAAAACGTGAATTGTGGCTCTCAGGAGCCACATTGAATATCCTCTCAGGAGGATATTTCAAGACTAAACGTTTTTGTGAAGTATATATAGCCTTATGGCTTCTGTCCTGTGCAAGGGAATTGATAATGGTAAGAAACCCTTCTAGAAAACTTCGCAACGTGCTATTTTTGGATATTACTGATTTTAATCTAGAGTTGGCACATTCTAGACGATTATTTGTATTGTTAAGAAAATTGGATTGGACAAAGTTTTCGTGAACATTCCACTCATCTCTAATGTTCTTCCAATTTTTTTTGTAATATTCTAATACTGCTTTTGGTGTATAATCTTCGAATTCTTTTTCTATCTCTTCAAATTCGTCAGATTTAGCATATACCATATTTTGGAAGAATTCTAAGCAAGTGTTCCTTTGTGACTGGGTTATTCCCATTTTTTGGCACGTCACTTCTCTATCGAAAGTTTTTTGAACGTGAAAAATGCATATTATTAGGGAGGCACTGGGGAAGATTTCTCTAATAACAGATCTTTCGGA
>CAKNYM010048378.1:27144-58485 GCA_932195095.1 Andricus curvator | reverse complement strand
AATGATTCGGGGAGAATTTCAAATGAATTCAAATTAATTGCAAAACATATTTTAATATCTCTTTACATATGTGAAAAACTACAAAATCCCTCACTTCTTGTGAATAAATTCTTTAAAATACATTAAAATATTATAAAATCCCATGAAGTTGAATGAAATTTTATAATATTTTCTTGAATCCTGGAAAATTTATTGAAATACCTTGAGAGCTTTTAAAATCCAATAAAATCATTGAAATCTCATGAAATTCATTTAAATATTTTAAAATATATTGAAACCTTGCAGGTCCTATGAAATAGTTTCATATATTCCGAAGTTCTACAAAATTCTTCAAAACTCCAGAAAAAATTGTTTATTTCTCTTAAAGATACTAAAAGCCTTTAAAATTTCTTTAAAAATTAATAATATCTTGAAAGTGGATTAAAATCTTCAAAAACACTTCAAGATATTTTAAATCCTTTCAAATCTTTCAAAATTTCTCGAAACTTTCTAAGGCTCTTGAAAATTCCTTGGAATTACAAACAAAAAATCTTAAACCTTTAAAATCCTTTCAAATTATTGAAATCTATTAAAAAAATTTCTTGGAATCTTTTGAAATATTCTGAATGATTTCAATAAAATTCTGAAAGTGACTGTTTGCCAGCCCTAATTACTTTTGACAGAGACTTGAAGTTCTTCCTACAGAAATCCCTTGACTTCTGCCTGGTTCATTAATCACCCTGGGTTCATTAAGATATATATATATATATATATATATATATATATTGTCAGGGTTTATGCAAAACTTCATTTTCAAAATTCCCTGGCCATTAATAGGACCAAAATTCTAAACTTGTAACTTTATGAACATATAGAATCTTTTATAATAGGATCAAAACAAATTTGAATTTATGCATTTTCAATTTATATGTAGGCTGCCACAGCCTAATTTGTTTGAAAAAATTAAAAGAGTGACATATTTAAACAAAAGGATTGACCAAAAGCGATTAATTCCCAACCCAAGAAGTGACTAACAGTGACTAATGAGGTTTAATAATGTGAGTAATGTCCTTTTGAATTTAAAAGAATTTCAAAGAACTCGATGAAATTTTAAAATTTCCAGGTAAATTTGAACGAATTCAGGATAATTTCATAAGACTTCAAAACAATTCAACTTAAATTCAGGAAGATTGAAAAAATCCCCAAAATTTCTTTGATTTCAGTTGAATTGGAGTGAATTTAGTGAAATTTAAGAGAAGTGAAAAATTTGAAAAAATGCATTGAATGCAGTAAGTTTAAAATGAGTTTAGAAAAATTCTAGGAAATTTAAAAGAATTTAATGAAGTGCCGACTTCCAGATAAACTAAACAAAAACTAAAAAGAAATAAAAAAAATTCATTGACTTCAGTAGAATTAGATGAATTTTAAAGAATTCACGTGAAAAAAAAATCCAAAAAATTCTGCAGAATTCAAAAGAATTTATAAGAATTCAGGGTGAATTCAAAATGAAATCTCGTGCAATACTATTCAATCTGATTATACCTCTTAAAATCCTGGACATTTATTCAAAAATCTAGAAAGCTTTTAAAATCCTTCAAAAACAGAGAAATCCTCGGAAATTTTACAAAAATCCCTTGGAATCTTTTAAAATATCATGAAATAATAAATTAATAGAAAAATTTTCATATCAATTTAAAATTTTAATTATAAATTACCTTTTAATATTTTACAATTACCTAAAATATTTCAAATTCTTTAGAAGCTCTTTAAATCACTTGAAACTTTTTGAAGTTCTTGAAAATCCCTTGAAGTTTTTAAAAATACCCTTAAATATTCCAAATCCTTTAAAATCTGTTGAAATGCCTTGAAATGTATTGAAGCTCTTAGAAATTCCTTTGGTTTTTAAAAATGCCTTAAATATTTCAAATTCTTTGAATTAATATAAAATTCCTTGGAATCTTTTAAGATATTCTAAAATCTTTCAAATTCTTTGAAATCTTTGATAATACCTTGAAATATTTGAAAATCTTTTTGAATAATCAAACGAAATACATGAATTCTTGTGAATAAATTCTTAGAAATCTATTGAAATATTATAATAACCCTTGAAATTACATGAAATCTGATGATATAACCTGAAATCCTGGATTTATCAAAATACCTTGTGAGCTTTCAAAATCCCTGAAAATCATTGAAATCCTCGGAAATCTTACAAAATCACTTGGGATTTTTCGAGATGTCATAATAGGCCCTACGAAATCGTTCCATATTTTCCAAAATTCCAGGAAACTTTTTAATAGACTATGCAAATTTTTCAAATACCTTAAAATCAGTCAAATCCTTGGAAATTCTTAGAAATTTTTCTAATCTTCTCAATGTGCCCTTTTGAAAAGCCCTCAAACAGTGACAATCGTTTTTTTTTTAATTTTAAATCGAAATGAAATCTACTTTCTTATGAATAATTTTATGCAAAAAGAGCATGAAATACATTCACAAACCAAAATTATCTTTCCAAACTACCTCTGTTTCGGCTCATTAGAGACAAATAAATAACGGAGGAAAAAAGAGAAAGAATTGAATCACTTCAAATTACTGAAATCTTTTAAAAATACCTTAAGATATTTCAACACATTACATTACTAAATACGAAGAAACACGTTGTCGTATTATCAAACTCGAACTACGATTCGATACGATTACTATTTCCAACAGTGATCCCGAAAGACATGCGCATGCTTCGACTGAATGGCACTCATTGGCTCTAGTTTGCGTTCGTATTTAAAATTCAAATGCAGATGCGCACTGTAGCCAATGAACGCTACTATAATCCAAGCAAGCGCAGATCAAGGCAGCTCCGTTGGGATCAATGACTTCAACTGAAGAACGAAAAATCATGACACATTCCATCACTTTCTAACGCACTGATGCCTCGTGTAACACCCATAGCAGGCGCAAACGATATAATCGTGACTATCGAAATCAAGAATATCGTTTAGAGATTTTATATTAAGGAGTATGGCGACGTCGATTGTCCTTCTGGTGATTCACCGTTGCGATGGTTGACGACGAGGATTTGCCAAAGGAGTCTATTAGTGGGCAGGTAGGCTCAGGTCCCCTGCTGGTATTTAAAGGTAATGATGGTTAAAAATGGAATTGTCAAAAGAATCTTGGGGTTTAGTTTCACTTATTTAAAGGGATTTGACATTTACAATCGACTTCCGCCCGATTTGAAATTTGAAGATAGACTGATGTTCTAATTCTGATCCTGGGTTTATATATGTCGGATTCCATTGTGATCAGAACCAAAAAATTGATATCCAAAAACTTGAAGATGAGGGAACGTAACAATCGAAATCAATTTATATCGAGGTGTCCAGATCTGAAGGCGTAGTACACGGGGGTGCCGTTCCTTGAGTCCAAGGAACTGGTCATTATACCACCATCTTCAAAGTTTCGGGGCTGATTTTTATGAGCTGCGTTCGGAGATTTGTAGGCGAGAAGTCATTGTATTTTAACGGTATATAGAAAAGTCAAGATTTCCAAACTGCGTGGTTAGTACTGCGGAGTTCAGACTATTGATTTTGTCATGATGGATATAAATGTATCTGCACGAGTTTGTGCGTTTTTACCAGTACGTAATCCTTTTCTATCATAATTAATAACATAAATTATAAGTATGGGGACGGCGACTGACACTTGCGGCCGCTAGGGTCGCTAGTGCGCGTGGATATACAAAAGACGACGGATCCAACGGTGGTAACGTCTGCTATTCGAATTATATCAGTCTTTTATAGCGCAGCGTCGAGGGGATAGCTTAGATCACTATTTTCGAAATGCCAGGTGTGCACGTGGCATTTGGGTGTAAAAATAAAGGAGCGAATCGCTTTCCAAATAACAAAAAACTAAGGAAACTGTAGATAATTCCTTGTGCCCGCGTACAAGGTATAATATCTCCACTCACGGTGGTGCCCTCTAAGCTGAGCTTGACAAATCGCCGTCCCCATAAATGTAGCGATTATTAATAATATAAGTATAAATAATATAGTTATAATACGTCACAGGACGTGGCAGGGTCTTCGAAAAAATAAATATTATCACAAATTTATTGCGGATAAATAAAAATGAGACAAAATAGTAATTGTGGTAAATATAATTTATGACAATTAGAATGTAAGCAAATGAATTGGTGCCTTTACTATACTTCTAGAAAGTATGTGAAACCTTTTTGAAGGAAACACATTTATCTGTTATTCAATTATAATTGTTTTTTTCAGATTGGAGTCAACAAACGGTACTGCTCATATTAAACTTGCCCAGCATCTTGATTACGAGAGTAATGCCAATTATACGTTAATTGTAAGAGTTCAGAATAAGTATCAGCTAGCTGCCGAAACAGTTGTTAATATCCGAGTGTTAGATGTAAATGATAATATACCAGTTTTTCGTGAATTGGAAAAAGGTAGTGTTCTAGAAAACGAGCCAACGGGTGTTCCAGTAATGCAAGTTAGAGCCATAGACGCGGATGGAACTTCTGCTCACAACCAGGTATTAAAATATTGTATTATTATTAGCACGAAAATAATAATTAATAGTTTCAATTTCATCGTGGAAACGTTATTCAACGTTATTCACCAATTAGAATTCACAGAAAGAGATGGATCGCCAAATTTTTTTTCTCTTCTCCTGAAGCCGATTTGAGCTTATTTTTCAGAGCGCCACCAGTTATCTTTTGTTAGTTCGGAAGGAATTTAGTACATTAATTTTACAAATCTTTCCTTTTCTGAAGGGAAAATCAGTTTTTTAAATTTCCACACAAACAATTTTTTTCAAATTGTTGATCGGGCAACGGACATCTTTGCACGGAGCAACTTTGCGCGAGCCCACCTAGGTGCATGTCGTGGGCCGGTAGTACAACTGTGCACTTGCCATCTGTCCACGTGCACAGATGGTACCCTCCCAACTGTGCACATTTACGTATATTCAATAAAGTTCCCACTGTACTTATAGTTTATTCTTAATTGACATTAAGAGATTTTAGTTGATAACGTGTAAGTCCCTCAAAAGTACTAAAGAAATAAATCCGTTGTGGCTTTCGAAGAAATGTTCAAAGTGCAAGAAATTCAGCAAGTTACGTTCCTGTGATATAATTACTTTCATTAAAAATAATTATGATTTTAAACTAAAATATTGTAGTGCTGGTACATTTAAACTGGTTTATACTTACTTGAAAAATTTTAAATGCTGCTAATATTTTTATTAATACGGATCATTCCAGAGTAGATTATCTGATAAATGTTGTGACGTATTTTTCAACAAAAAAATGTCATGAGGTTTATTGTCGCAGGATGTTCTTAGGATTAAATTTCCATATTTATATGAGCAGATATCTTATTCTTTTTATAAAAATAGTTTTTGAATATTGATAAGTTGTAAGAAAGTGGCGCATGCAGCACATCACAAAATGTATCCAAATAATGCTTTTGATATAAATACTTTAAAAATACAAAATGAAGCCATTGCAATGCTTGATGATGGGTAGCGACCTTGAACGGCATACATTTTGCTTAATCTCGGTCCACCTCTAAGGGACTTTTGGTCATGTCAACTTATTCAAAGGACCGTGAATTCTGGCTACATTTTTCAAATGTCGATAATACGAGTTTACAAGGCCATTAAACTGTCGAAATTGGGTCCGATCCCTTGGGACTACAAAATTAATTATTGGTTGGATTTTCTCGGGATTGGGTCTCATGTTAAATTCGTCGACAGGATATCCGAGAAATTTAACTTTTTTCCAGACAAGGCTACTGTTCGCTGTTCAAGGTCTATTTAGCTTTCCTAAACACTAACACCAACGACAAAATGGCAATATGTTTATCAAGGTCCTGAATGACGACGATCTAGTCATCCAGATATGTGAAAACCTGAGCACAACACTCGTTCGGTAATTTCCTTTCGGAAATCAACTCCTGGTATTTCCTTTCAGAAGATCCATAAATTGCTGGTATGTTGAAGGTGTACCCACTGGGCCGTAAGGCATCCTATTCTACTCCAGCAATCCCTTTTCCTCTAACGGAAATGCGGTATACTTTCGACTCCCTTCATCCATTGGGATTTGGTGAAAAGCTGCACTCATGTCAAGAGTCTAAATGATCTTGGCTTGATGCAGTTGAGCCAAAAGAGACATCATGTTGTTAATGATTGTTAATGATCATGTTGTTAATTCATGTTGTTGGATGATCGTTTTTTTGGTTAATGCGTCGATAATTTATGCAAAAATTGAGTCCGCCATTTGCTTTAGGAGCGCCTGCTGGCGGAAATGCCCACTCGCTATCAATCCACGAAACATAACCCTTTTTTAACAGATGATCGACCTGTTTGTTGATAAATTTGCGTATTATCTGACTTCGACGATGCGGCTTTTGATATTTTGGGTTGTATCACTGAACTCAATCACCCCGGATAACAATGTGCACGCACAATGATGGCGTGTTGACACGCACGCGTGCGGATTATCCCGCACGCCGCGCCATCACCCGAGCAGACATATGCGTCCTCAATTGGAATAATGTTACTTTATTTCCCTAGGGAAATAAAGTGTACCCCCACCACCGACTTCATTCACCGGTCTGGAAAGGGCAACTTTCAACCCGCAAAATAGGTGACGTAAAGCGCCCATAACGCGCATGTGTTGCATAAAAATATATTTATAACACCTGAGGGCTTTTTACTGATAAAAATACTGTAGGGAAAAAATTAAAGTCCATGAATTCAAAAAACAACAAGATAACCTGTTTTTCAGTCATTTTTGTATTTGTCAAAATTTTAAGAATGACTATTTTGTATTTTTTGAAATATACCAGTAAGAATCGCTTGGACGTAGAAATGATTTTTTAAACCCAACTGGAAAAAGATAATTTGTAAAAATAAGAAAATGACTTTCTGGAAAACAGACTATCATTTTGTTTTGTTTCGTTACATAGACTTATCAATTTTCTCACTAGTGTATTTTCATTAGTAAAAAGTCGTCAGATGTTTCAAATATCTTTTAGTCAGTTGAAAAAGATAATTAAAAAAATCAGTTTTTAAATATTTTTCTGTGCTTACATTTATTATTGCCCAGATATATCAAACTTTTTTTCTAATTTTTGTTCATCAGTAGAAAAGGCTTAAATTTTTTTTTAAATTTTATCATTCCTTTAGATTTTTTATTTGCTTTTTGAACACAGGGGTCCATTAAACATATATTATCACCTAGAGATCGTTAATGAGAAGGTCGTACAAATTTCGATTTTCATAATTTTGTTTTTTCGACACACCCTAATAGATAAATAAATAAATATATATATATATATATATATGTATGTATATGTTAAACGGTGTTTATCGGGTCCATTTTTGAGATAAAGTGGTGTTTATCGGGTCATTGCGGGTTTATTGTGTCCGACCCGATAAATTTCATATGTTAGACGTTGTTTATTGGGTCGAACCCAATAAGCACCTTTATATACCAAAAAAACATTTTTAGTATAAAAAGCATGTAAAAATGCTTTACATAACAAAATAAAAATGATGTAAGGTACAAGAAAGCTAATTTACAACGGAAAATATATCTTTGGTATTAATGTATTGCAACTGTCGGCTTTTCTACGGCTATGTTATCTCAAGTCTTAATTAATTAATCTAGTAAATTTTATTAAGATATGTAATAAAATAAAATGAAGGGACTTTCACGGAGAAAGAATAAGATTCTTGATTATACAAAAAGATTCTTTTATTGATTTAAGCCTGCACTATTCTATTTTTACAATCAGGTCCCTATACATGGGCGATGGCCGTGTCCTATGCTAATCTACAAAACAAACCACACCTTGCGAACAAAAGATATTGCCAATAAAAATATGATTAAAACAATATAGTCAATGAACTTGATAAACGAAAAAATGGTTATTTCAATAAAATCTATACAGGTAGTGCTGCATTTCGGGCAGTTTTTGGATTTCGCCTCTCTTTTCCATCAGAGAGAGATAAAGATTCCTAAATTTATATTATATTCGAAAGAGAAATATTCGGTTCAATGACCAGGTCTTTACTTTATACGGACCTCGAATCCACTAAAATGTTATACAGAGGCTTACGTAGCACTTGTTTCTTTAGAGGATCGACCTATAGAGTAAAGGCACAGGTGTAAAAGGTTTTCCTATTCAGTTAAAATATAAGATAATAGCGTAATAAAATGAATATTCAAAACACAGAGAGAATCAATAATTAGGTAGCTAATAATATTATGAGCTGTCACTCAGGTGCATAAGGCTAATCTCTACAGAGGCTGCAATGGCACGCTCGAGTCCTATGACCCGGGCTTTGAGCGTATTCGAGTCCTAGGTACTCGCTTTGGCAAGAGAGAGAAAGTTGAGAGAGGATGAGCAGTCTCGACTTTCGAAATTTGCCCTATTGCAATTCTCAAAGAATTTATAACTCTTGACTTCGAGATAGGTCTGTCAGAACAAATTGTTTTAATTTACTCTAAAATTTATTTTCCAAGATTTCTTCAACCAAATTGCGAGCAGTATAACTCCTCTTATTGCTGGTAAATCTTGTAGTCACAAATTTGAGTTTTCTGAATTATTACATTTTATTATGTGGACCTTGGGCTTCGGTGTAACCTCCGCTTAGCTCGATGACCAAATGAAATAACTTTCAAACTTCAAAAATACTTCGTTCAAATTCTTTTAAGTCTTTACTCGAAAATTTCAGAGTGCTCAAAGTGATTTTCATCACGAGTCTAACAAACGCGAAAAAAGCTTCGTTCACAGTGACCGAAAAGTGTCAGAATCGCATTCACAAAGTTGAATTCTCTGCTTAAACAGTTTAAGACCATATAATCGCCTTTAACTCTTTTTCAGAGTATTTCGCCTTTGGAAGTTGGTGAAAGTTGTGTGGCAAGATAGGAGTGGATACAATCCTCAGACCTTCCCACAAGGTTTTCACCCTGAGATCCTGGCAATTTGGGCTCAAGATTTCAGAATGGCATTTTTCAGCCGAGCAGCGCTTTTTATTCTCGTTTCTCCACTTCACCCTCTCTCGCTTACGCAATCTCACTCGGGTGGGAGTCTTCGAGCCTGCGCCTCGAAGATTCTCCTGTGTGATGCAATTTTCTACTTGCATCACCCAGGAGCTGCCTTTTCTGCCTATGCTCAGGCGACCCTTGTAACTCACAGGTTACAACTGCCCCCCAAATTGAGACGGAACAATTGTTATATAATGATAGTAATAATAATAAAAAATCATGCAAAGAACGAGTTATAGAAATAAAAGGCTACAGTTCGATTTACATTATTTGCTAAATGGGTTATGCTTACGTAATTGTGAACGTCTCAATTTTAGAAATGAGTCCCTTGGTATCCAGTCTTAATTTATGACGCTCATCCCGGTTCGTGCGTTGAGGATTCTTCGCCTCATTATCCTCCTTGAGGTGCCAATTGTCCGTGATCGGCCAGTCATGTTCGGGGGTCCATAATTTGTAGATTTCTAAATCCTCTGGAGTTTCTGTCGAGTGCAGCTGTCCAAGTCCTCCCGCTACCTGTGTGCTGCTATGGTGTCTTCGCTGTTTTTCCTTCTCTCTCAGGTTCATCAGCTCGACTCTTCGCATAGCTTTGGCGAGCTGTTTGTCTCTCAGTTAATTCTCTTTGTCGGCCTGACATTTTCTCTTTGGGGGTTTGACGTTTTTGTCTTTTGTCACGTCTGTTATAAGTGCTTCCTGCCTGGTGCGTTTTGTAGTGTAAATTCCTCTCATTTTATAGAGGTTGCTTCTTCCTTCAGTGATTTTTAATAGGCTCTGTTCCGTTTCACTCAGCATAGGTTCTTTTGAGGGGTTGAAGATTCTATGCCGTCTGTAGTGGCGTCACTTTTTTAGGGATCCAAAGAATTAATTCTGGCTTCACACAATATCGCTCTTGCAACTCTTTGATTTTCGGTGTCTGCCGGATCCCATTTTGAGCACGAGGGTTGCGGAATAGCAATTTTGTGCTCACTCAAGCGTGACGACGATGCCTCGGCAACTTCCTTCATAGATGTCATTGGCAGTCTTCCTCTCGATGGACCTGGCTCCGGTGATTTCTCTGGCTCGTGCAAGTGCAACATTTCTTCTTCTTCATCGCTATCCAGTATCACCACTTCAGGTTCTTCCTCTAATATGACGACGATGGGTGCTGGCTGCTGTTCAGGTGGAGGCGTTGCACAGTGGGGCAAAAAAAGTTTCTGTGGACAAATTGATATTCAGAAGCCACTTTTTAACCGATTTAAACGTTTTTTTTCAAATTAAAGCTAATAAAATTTTGCATAAATCTGTCATGGCAAATTTTGGAAACAGTTTTTTGTTTTTTTTTATTTTATAACAAAAATGAAAAAAAACAAAAAAAAATTTTCAAAAAAGTATCGGTTTTCGAGAAATACTTGGATTCAATTCGAAATACCTAGAACCAATAAAGCAACTATCCATAAAAGTTGTCTGATAATTTAGCAATTGTTAAAAAATTTATTGAATTTGTTATAAACAAATAGGTGGGTGAAAATGGATTCATGGGGATTGGCAGCGATTCGTCAATTGATTCGCACTATTTTTGAACAATTTAGAGAAATAAACCGTTTTTTAATTAATTTTATTAAAAACAATAAATAATTTTTTATTTTATATACAAATTTTATAAACAATTATCCACAGCAGGTATTTATGATGAAATAAATCAAATTTTTTCTCCTAAATCTGCCAAAAATTATACAAAAATTTCACTTACTGATCATATTTAGTCATCCAATAGCAATTGATAATTGTTTAAACAAAGTTAATTAACAAATGCTCTGTTAGGCTATTTTTATAGGTAAAGACTTGGCTTTTTCTTCGTATTAAAGTGTAAGTAGCTAGTTTCTAGATATTCTTGTAGCTTACATGACATTCAACAATTTCTATTGTTAATAACAATTGTTTAAACAAATTTTTTTCATACTAGGCATTTTGCAACCAAAAAAAAAAAATGCGTTTCAAGGTATTAGCAGCCTGTTATTCATTAATGGCTCTTTGGTCATTGGTCAAAAATAATTGATGATTGTTTAAACAAACTTAATAAACAAATTCATTTTTCGGCTATTTCTGAAGGTAAAAACTTGGTTCTTTCGACGTGACCAACTTTAAATGAGTAATTTAAACATTTTTTTCAGAAACTTCGATAACGATCAACTGTTTTTATTGTTATATATAATTTTATACAAACAATTTTTTTCTCATACATTTTTAAACACAAATGCTAATTTCACAACCAAAGTCGGCACACATTTGTTTTGAATTTCCGCTTTCATGTTAATATTTTTCTTTGTGAAACAAATGAATATCGGTAGCACATGACACTAAATGTTTAAATTACTCATTTAAAGTTGGTCACGTTGAAAGAACCAAGTTTTTACCTTCAGAAATAGCCGAAAAATGAATTTGTTTATTAAGTTTGTTTAAGCAATTATCAATTATTTTTTACCAATGACTAAAGAGCCATTAATGAATAACAGGCTGCTAATACCTTCAAACGCATTTTTTTTGGTTGCAAAATGCCTAGTATGAAAAAAATTTGTTTAAACAATTGTTATTAACAATAGAAATTGTTGAATGTCATGTAAGATACAAGAATATCTAGAAACTAGCTATTTACACTTTAATACGAAGAAAAAACCAAGTCTTTACCTATAAAAATAGCCTAACAGTGCATTTGTTAATTAACTTTGTTTAAACAATCATCAATTGCTATTGGATGACTAAATATGATCAGTAAGTGAAATTTTTGTATAATTTTTGGCAGAATTAGGAGAAAAAATTTGATTTATTTCATCATAAATACCTGCTGTGGATAATTGTTTATAAAATTTGTTTATAAAATGAAAAATTATTTATTATTTTTAATAAAATTAATTAAAAAACGGTTTATTTCTCTAAATTGTTCAAAAATAGTGCGAATCAATTGACGAATCGCTGCCAATCCCCATGAATCCATTTTCACCCACCTATTTGTTTATAACAAATTCAATAAATTTTTTAACAATTGCTAAGTTATCAGACAACTTTTATGGATAGTTGCTTTATTGATTCTAGGTATTTCGAATTGAATCCAAGTATTTCCCGAAAACCGATACTTTTTTGAAAATTTTTTTTTGTTTTTTTCCATTTTTGTTATAAAATAAAAAAAAAAAAACTGTTTCCAAAATTTGCCATGACAGATTTATGCAAAATTTTATTAGCTTTAATTTGAAAAAAAACGTTTAAATCGGTTAAAAAGTGGCTTCTGAATATCAATTTGTCCACAGAAACTTTTTTTGCCCCACTGTGCGTTGGGGCCCTGCCGTCCTCGACTGCTGGTGCATTCGTGATAATTCTGGTGGTGGTGGTGGGCGTTTCATTTTCACCATGCCATGGAACATAAGGCCTCGGTATGATTATTCTGTCTCCTGGCTCTGCGACGTCCGTAGTGGCAATTTTTCTCTTTCTCACATCCTTATTGAATTTTATTGGAATTACCTCATCCACTCGGGTATTGGCCGGTAATCGCGCTCTTCGCATTCTTACGGTAATACGACGTGCACGAGCTATCAAGGTCTTGTAGTTGTGTTTATCAGCTTGGAACTTCATCTCTTCTTCACTATCCATGTTACATTGGATCCAAATGCATGGAAGGACATTGATGGGCTCAACACTCGTACTTGCGTCTGGCATCTTGAACTTTCGGGCTGTTACTGACCTACCCGAAAATTCTGACAGCCCCTGGGACCTCCTTTAGCTTTCACGCCGAATTTTCTTCCTCCCCACTCTCGCTTTTCCGCCTTAGGTACCTGCGAAGGTCGTTGACATGGTACTGTCCTCGTTCCTTCTCGCTTCATGTCTCACTCAGGATATAGACATTTGTGGCGATTTGCTTCTTGATCCGGTATGGTCCTTCATAAAGCGCCAGGAATTTAGCCATTGCTCCCGTCGTGGCATTGGATACATTGCATGCCTTTGCAAGTACCCATTCATTTTCTTCAAAGAGTATGCCTTTCTTCTTATTGACTCTTTCTAGGAGTTTTTCTCTCTTTCTCTTTATTCTATCCCTCAGTACGATTAGTTGTTCTTGTCTATTGCCTTGAGGAGGGGGCGGCGTTTGTGGTAGTAGATTCGTCCACCATCGTCTGGGCTTCCTCCCCACAGAGCTTCATACGGAGTTACTTCTGTAGTGTCATGGTAGGACTCATTTATTATAGTCTCTACATTTTCCAATTGGAAGTACCATCCTGCGTGTCGTTCGGGCGGCAGTTGGGTTCTGAATAGTCGTGCTGATTCACGATTTACCCTTTCCACCATGTTCGCTTGAGGGTGGCGTATGGATGTGAGAATCACTTGCATTCCTTTACCTTCTAGAGCCTCTCTCCAGCGATGGCTTGTGAACTGTGTGCCCCTATCTGACAGTACTTTTTTAGGTTTTCCAATATACTCGATAAATTCCTCTAACTTTTTTATGGCCAGTTCGCTCGTCGCCCTGCGGAGAGGATATAATTTCGTATATTTGGTAAAAGTGTCTATCATTACCAAGAGATGTTCGTATCCATATTTTGTTTTCGTCTACGGACAAAAAAACATCTATAGACACAATCCCCAGGGGTTCTTTTGATAGGACGGGTTCTTGTTGTGCCTGCGTAGCTTGGGTTGACAGCTTGTTCCTCTGGCAGGAGTCACATGTTGCGAGAGTTTTTCGCATGACTTTTGCCAGTCGTGGCGCGTAGAATGACTCCCGTAACATCTTGTAGGTTTTCTCGGCCCCAGGGTGTCCATACGAGTAGTGACATTCCCATATGATTTTTTCTGTCAGTCCAAATGGGATGTAGATTCTATATGAAGTTCCATCACAATGATATAACGTCCCATGCATTACTTTAAAACGTGTATCATTGTTGTTACATTTTTTAGTGTCCCGTATCAGTTTCTTTATCCTTTTGTCCTTTTTCTGTTCGTTGGGGATGTTTCTGGTTGATTCTTCGACCTCTTGAGTCCACTGATAACTAAGAGCATTGATGGTGACGCGTGTTCACGAATTTGCACGTTTTCAAAAAGGTGAGTGCTAGGTGGTCCGTGCGGTTAACGATCTCAGCCCCGTGCATGTACGTCCGAAACTTCTGCAGGGCCCAGACTATCGCCAGGAGTTCCTTCTCGGTAGTAAAGTAAGTTAATTTCGGTCCTTTTAAAGTGCGACTGGCGAGCGTTATAATCTACTTCTCCTCTTGATCATTCAGCTGATGAAGGACAGCCCCTAACGCATAATTACTGGCGTCAGTTTCGAGATAATAACGTCGGTTTGGATCTGGAAAGTATAGCATTATTGAATCTCCGAATAAATCCTTTATTCTTTCAAAACTCTCCTGTGCTTCCTTGTCCAAAGTCCATGCGGCTCCTTTCTTAATGAGTCTCAGCAAGGGTACAGTTTCTTTAGCATGTTACTTGCTAAATTTCGAATAAAAGTTGATTAATCCCAGAAATCCTCGAAGTTGTTTAACATTTTTAAGTGCTGGGAATTCTCTTATGTTCTGTATTTTCTCGGTGTCCGGTTTAATGCCTTCTGTTGTTAGAATAAAGCCTAGAAATTTCGTCTCTTTTTTGAAGAAATGTGACTTCGCTAAATTTAATGTCAGGTTATTTTTCTCTAAGCTATCCAAAATTTCACCAACGTGCTCTAGGTGCAGCTAATTATTTTCAGATGGTATTAAGGTATCATCGAAAAATGAAATTATCTGGTCTCCTAATCCTTGTAGAGCGTGGTCCAGGCCTCGAACTAACGCTGCAGTGCTGGTTTTTAGTCCAAATGGCACTACGCGAAATTCGTAGCTGCGGCCACGGTACTGGAATGCCGTATACTTTCGAGGGTCGGGATGAAGTGGTACTTGCCGGGCTCTCGACGAAATACACTTCTGTGTTTCCATAGAATTTTTCCTAGTCTCTCTCCCATTCAGTGATTCCTTGGCTCTCCTCGATCTTTGATTTAATTTCTTCTAGTGTGATTTCCAGTGGGAGTTCCCTTTCTCCGTACTCCTCCTTCCTTAATTTTTCATTGGTTTTTCTTTCTTCCATGGTGGTGGACTCGAGTACGCATAGGCAGTAATTTTCATTTTTCTCATAATTGCCTTCATCTTGTAGAATCCTTATCGCGGGCTGTCCCTGCAGGTAAGGGAAAGTTAACGTCTTCGTGTCAAGATTTATGCTGGTGCGATGTTCGTTTAACACATCAATTCCAATGATGCACGTGCGTGATAGGCGTGGTACAATTAGGAAGGCTAATTGGACGACAGGTGTAGCTACTGCTACACCCGCCAGTGGCAAGCAAGGATACTGTTTGAATCTATCCTTGTTGCCATTGAAGAACTCCTCCGATATACAGGTGATTTCAGCACCAGTATCTATAAGTGCTTTCGTTATAATTCCTGCCACCTGTATATTGGCCGTGTAGCATTTCGACTGCCTTCTCTCCATTGTTTCTTCAGATTCTTCCATGAGATCTTCACGGGTATTTGTCAACATGTGAGTATACTATGTGACTTCGGTGGCCAATTCAATTTTTTTTATTCCTTCATTATTGTTTATTGACGTGGCTCTGTCTTGTTTCCCGATTCCGTAGTCGATTCTTCATACTGATAATAATCGTCGCTTCCAAGCTCATGGGTTTCTTCCACCTCCATGATTTGAACACGATACGGCGGTTGATTTCGTTGTGACCTCCAGGTGTTTCCGTCATGTGGGGCTCTCTGCCCCTCGGAATTTGCATCCTTCTTCGCCTCTGCGTTGGTCGAGGTTTGGTTACCACCATGATTTGCCGAGGCCGAGGTCTCTGCATTCGATGTTTGCCGTGTGTGATTATTATTATGATGGTTTGATTTCCATTGACTTGAGGTATTTGTATTAAGAAAGATAGAGTCGTTCAGAATTATTTCGTGCAACCCGTCAAAATTTCAGGACTAAAAGGGTTAGGACTCCCAGTCCGGGAGTAGGATTAATAGTCGAATACCACCTAAAAATAAAAATGCGCTGATGCCTTTTGGAATAGCGTATTGGTTTGGTACCTCCGGCAAACGAGAGAAGAAAGAACAACAAAAACACTCATTTAATTCACTCGTTCGTAACAGTATTTTTCCTCCTACGCATTTTCTAAAAGGTCAAAAACAAAAAAAAACGTAGTAAACATCTCAGGATACTGTCCTCTATTCGTCCCATTAAACAAAATCTCATTTTCTCGCCGGCCTGATAAACACCGTTAAATCTCTTAAACATTCAACCTCACAGAACCTTTGTTTATTATTATTTTTTCGACTTTTGAAAACTTTGATTAGATTGGCGTTCTTGTGTTCTCCATGATAAATAATTTGCACAGTTCTGCATTTTCTTTTACACGTCATTTTGAAGCTTTTAATTTAAGGACCTGATAAACACCGTTTTATGTATTTTTCCTCCAACGCAATTTATACATAAGGTTAAAAACAATAAAAGTTAGTAAACATCTCAGGAGACTGTCCTCCATTAGTCCCATGAAACAAAATCTCATTTTCTCCTCGAACCGATAAACACCGTTTTATGTATGAATGCGACCCAATAAGCACCGTTAAATCTCTTAAACATTCAACCTCACAAAACCTTAGCTTATTATTATTTTTTTGACTTTTGAAAACGCTGATTAGATTGGCGTTCTTGTGTTCCTCATGCTAAATAATTTGCACAGTTCTGCATTTTCTTTCACATGTCATTTTGAAGCTTTTAATCTCACTACCTGATAAACACCGTTTTATCTATTTTTCCTCCCATGCATTTATACATAAGGTTAAAAACAAAAAAAGGTAGTAAACATCTCAGGAGACTGTCCTCTATTCGTCCCATTAAACAAAATCTCATTTTCTCCTCGACCCTATAAACACAGTTTTATGTATGAATGCGACCCAATAAGCACCGTTAAATCTCTTAAACATGCAACCTCACAAAACCTTTGCTTATTATTATTTTTTCGACTTTTGAAAACGCCGATTAGATTAGCGTTCTTGTGTTCTTCATGCTAAATAATTTGCACAGTTCTGCATTTTCTTTTACATGTCATTTTGAAGCTTTTAATTTCACTACCTGATAAACACCGTTTTATGTATTTTTCCTCCCACGCATTAACTAAAAGGTTAAAAACAAAAAAAAAAGGTAGTTAACATCTCAGGAGACTGTCCTCTATTATTCCCATTAAACAAAATCTCATTTTCTCGCCGACCCGATAAACACCGCTTTATTTATGAATGCGACCCAATAAACACCGTTAAATCTCTTGACCATTCAACCTCACAAAACCTTTGTTTATTATTATTTTTTCGACTTTTGAAAACGTTGATTAGATTGGCGTTATTGTGTTCTTCATGCTAAATAATTTGCACAGTTCTGCATTTTCTTTTACATGTCATTTTGAAGCTTTTAATTTGACGACCTGATAATTTAAACAATTTATTCAATGTTGGAGTTATTTATTCTCCGAGATTTCAAGATGGATTTAGTCAACTTTTCATATTTCAGAAATATTATGTAACAATTCTACAACGAGGAGAAATCTACCAGAATTTCAATATTTGCAAAATTTGGTGAATGCCTTGCACGCTTTGGTGAAGTTTGTGTGGACTGAAATTTTTACAGAGTATACTTTGAACCCCTAAGAATAAATTTGGAAAAGAACAACTGAAATGGTCAAAGCTTTATATTAAACAAAGGAGTTTGAAAAATGGGTAAAAACTGATAATTTAACTATAGGTTCACCCGTAGGCTATACAGGTGAAGCGTTTATAGCGACTGTCAGAAACAGCTAAGTCGAACCTATTCAATTGGAAATTCGAAATACAAATTGACCCTAAAGAGAGTGGCAGAACTCGGCAAACCAGGTAAAGGCACGAACACGCCATAAAATTATAAATAACTCATAACCAAGCCAAGCAGGTGAATCCTTAGAGTGGACTCAAGTTTTATCACTTTTACATTACATTAGCAAAAATTTTTTTAAACATTTTAGCAAGCTGAAAAATGACTCTACAACGAAACAAAAAATAGGCATCTTCTGATTTTTCCTAGGCTATACGAATTTCCACGCGCCCATGAACATTTAAACATACGCTTTTTTTGGACCACTCTAATGTATATTTATATATATAATTTTAAAAAAAAAGTTAAAGAACCACCGCAGGGTCCCACTAAGAGCAACTGACATCCAAAAAATGTCAATAGCCCCCAGTAGCACCGCGGTAAATCACACCCATGGCCACGTCTCACAACCGTGAGATGAGTGGTCATAGGCAACGACGAAATTACAACGACAGGCCGGCGAAACCCTCGTGTGTCTTGAGGACACGAAGCGACCCAAGGATGACAGCTTTCTGCATCCATCTCGAAAGTGCCTTGGCATATTTTTGGCACGCGGGTATGGCTTTAAGGTTACGAACCAGTGATAGTTTCGCACCTCCGAGAGCACCTATCACAAGGACAAAATTCAGATGCAGACGCGCAATGCAGCCAATGAACGTCACTATAATCCAAGCAAGTGCAGATCAAGGCAGCTCCGTTGGGATCAAATGAATTCAACTGAAGAACGCAAAATCGTGACACGTTCCATCACTTTCTAACGCACTGATGCCTCGTGTCACACGCATGTAGCAGGCGAAAACGATATAATCGTGACTATCGAAATCAAGAATATCGTTTAGAGATTTTATATTAAGGATTTAACATGCGTGACTGCTCGCGCTAATGCAGGCTTTTTCGATTACAACTTTTCGATCCACTAGTCCAATTTTTGAATATCTATTTCCACCTAACAGATTTTTTCTCGTTTTTCAAAAACTGGAACAGGAAATCGGAAAAAATTCAGCACCTAGATTAATGCAACATTCACCTAGTCCAAAAACATTAACACAACAAAAAAAATATTTATAAAGTGCCTTTGGAAATGCGTTAAGTTGCTGGCACTTAAGTTTCGTAACTTTTTGACAATGATCCATATTATATTAATTTCAACAAAGAAACCAAGCATTGCATTATTGTTAACAAAAAAATAATTTTCCCTTTTTAAGTCGAGCATATTTATTGTGATTATTATTCATGAAATATTTTGGAAAGATATTTATCTAACTTTTTGAGTACCATATCTTCGTCTATTATTTTCTTTTATTGAAAACTGACATCCAGTTAAACAATTGCTATCTAAATTAAAAATTATTTTATTAATAATTTTTTTTTCATAAATACCTGCTGAAGTTGGAAATTGTTGATACTCCACTAAATTGATCGTTTCTTCTTCCTCATCGACTTCACTGATTACTGTATATCCCGTTTCTCGAACTTTGTGTTCCAGGAAAACTCGTCCACGTACAATACAAGTGCCATCATCTCTGTTTATTTCTACGTAACCGACAGCAGCATCTTCGTAATCTCCTCGTTCAGTTCTACCAAATTATGTTTCATGTTAACCTTCAAAATCAAGAACTGTCTATTTCAGAAAAAAGTTCATGTGTATACCTACTCAAAGTAATATTACAAAAAATGTATATGAGTTGAAAGCGAATTGATTACTAGCTACTTATAAACTAAGTATATATACTAATATTTAATATTGAATGATTTCACTTCGTGAATCAAAGTGTTTACATCGTTTACATGAACACAAAAAGTGAGGTTAGGTTATCTGGACGCAATATTTCATATATGCTACGATTCACCTGAAGCAATTATCATTCCAAACTAATAAATCAAATAAATAAAATCTCTCTCTCTCCAAACTAATAAATGAAATGAATAAAATCTCTCCCTCCCTCCCTCCCTCTCTCTCCACCCTCTCTCTCCCTCTCACCCCCTTCCACTACCTCCCTCTCTCTCTCCCCTCTCCCTCTCTCTCCGGGTCGCGCACCAGGTAGTTTAGCACGTATTCTACGAGAACTTTTTTAAAATTTAAATTGTGCCAACAGCCAAAATAACTCCCAATGATCAGTCGACGATCCGGGTGCACCGCGTCCTGCACCAGGTAGTTCAGCACGGATTCTACGAGAAATTTTTTAAAATTTAAATTGTGCCAACAGCCAAAATAACTAACAGTGTTGAGTCGACGAGCCGGGTGCACCGAGTCGCGCACCAGGTAGTTTAGCACGTACTCTACAAGAACTTTTTTAAATTTTTAATTGTGCCAACATTCACAATAACTAACAGTGGTGAGTCGTCGATCCGGGTGCACAGGGTCGCGCACCAGGTAGTTTATTACGTATTCTACTAGAACTTTATTAAAATTTAAATTGTTTCAACAGCCAAATTTCCAAATTTGTATAACGTTTCTATTTTTTAATTAAAGCTTTTGACATTTCGGAAAATTTGTGTTTGGATTTTTTATAATAAATTTTGTTAATTTTTTATTTAAAACCCAACTTTGAAATATTACACAATTGAAAATCTGATTACATTCATTTCAATACTTATTTTTCATTTCAATCCAGTCCAATTCAGTCGCACATGTTTACATTATCGTATGAAAAGTTTTATATGTTACATTTTCGACGACTGTGACTTCTTTCAAATTTAAACTATAATTGAAGATTTACTTCGTCCTGGCCTAATTATTTGTAAAGAAAAAATTAAAATTTTAATTAATACATCCTTCTAACTTTAACCAACAATACAAAATTAGGAACGTTTAGAATTTTATTTTATTTAACTTTTAGTTACATTTTCAAAGAATATGACGTCCATCTAATTTTAAGTATTATTGTAATCTTAAACAATTGAAAATATTAATTTAAGGGGCACACTGCATACGGGCGTAATTGCCAAATTTCGGAAATGCCTTTTATTGACCTAAAATAATGCTTTTAACCTAACTAATATTTCTGTAAAAGATTACGGTCCAGTTCGGTTTAGAAGTGGGTTAAAATCCAAGTTTGGTTTTTTTTTATGAAGTAATTTTATCTTTTAAAAATTCATGTTTTGGTGCTTTGGATGAGGAATAAATAAGGCGATAAGGCGATTTCATCGACGATGAGCGATCTGTGTTTATTTGAATTCGAGATGTTTGTTTTCATAAGAAGCTTAGGAGAAGTCTATGCAATATGCATGTATACTTCGGTCCTTTGGCTCATTTTTTTAAAAGAAGGCTTTTCATTAAAATTTTTAATATTTTATTCGTATTTTGAAAATTCATTTTCGATTTAACGTTTTAGTCATAGTTCATTTACATTTCAAATTGTTTGAAAATTTCCAAATTTTCAGTACCGTTTATTTTTTTTAATTAAAGCTTTTGACATTAAGGGAAATTTGTGTTTGGTTTTTTTATAATAAATTTTGTTAATTTTTTATTTAAAAACCAACTTTAAATTTTTGTTTAACTTTCCAGAAGTACCATTTTTTTTTTAATTTTCAGATTTATCAAAAAAGCTTTTATATCTGTGCTGAAACTATCTGTAAATAATTTCCAGTAGTTGAGAATGATTAAAAAATTGTTTATTACGTTATAAACAAATTATTGAACAAAAGTTCTTTTCTGGATTGGGAATGTTTAGCTCATTGAAATCCAGAGTTTTGGTATGGAATGTGCGAGAACTAAAAGATTTATTACCGTTACTTGAAAGAAGATGCTATTTGGCAATTAAAAAAAATCACAGTTTGGCTATTTTATCATCGAACAGGCTTAATTTTTTTTAAAGGAATAAACTAAGAATGCTTTTTTGGTGACTGTTTGATATGAAACTTAGCAAACTTGGAAGCACTATTAATTATTTAAACAATTTTTATGAAAAAATTCAGAGTTTTTCTATTTTTCAACAAATAGACTCAATTACAAAAAAATTAACTAAGAATATCTTTGCGATGACTCTTTTCTATGGTGCTTTGAAAATTCCCAAGAGTTCATAGTTTGTCTATTTTTCAACAAATATGCTCATTTTTTTAAAAAAATTAACTGAGAATATCTTTGCGATGACCCTTTTCTGTGTTGCTTTGCAAATTCAAATTTTAAACAATTTTTGTAAGGAAATTCAGAATTTTCTATTCCTCAACGAATAGGCTTAATTTGTTCACGGACTCAAATAAGAATGTCTTTTACATGAGTTTTTTATGATGTTCTGCAAATTCCCAAGATTTGTTTATTTAAAACTAAGATTTTTTTAATAATAAATTTTGTTTTTCAACGAATAGGCTCAATGTTTTTACAAAATTAACTGAGAATGTCTTTGCGGTGCCTCTTCTCTATAGTGCTTTACAAATTCCCAGTAATTATGATTTATTTAAACAATTTTTGTAAGGAAATTCAGAGTTTGGTTATTTTTCAACGAAAAGGCTTCATTTTTTTTCAACGAAATCAACTAAGAATGCTTTTCCGGTGACTGTTTGATATTATACTTTGCAAATGTACAAGAATAATTAATTATTTAAACAATTTTCATAAACAAATACAGAATTTGGCTATTTTTGAACGAATAGGCTCAATTTTTTTTACATAATTATCTAAGAATATCTTTAGTTTAGCCATTTTTTAACGAATAGGTTCAATTCGTTTACGGGATCAACTTACAATGCCTTTTCGATGACTATTTTCTACGATCCTTTGTAATTTTACAATAATTATTGATTATTTAAACAATTTTCATAAACAAATTCAGAGTTTGGCTATTTCTTAGTTTACATTAAAACATACATGCATACGTAATAAAAAACATACATACTTTAATAATAAGTACAACTTTTCTATCTGAACTACAATATTAAAATCAAAACCATTTGAACATTTTAAGGGCCCTGGAAATCGAGTGTAAATCGTAGAAAATGGATTCAGGCCAAACGGCGAAGCCATTTTGTCTGATTTTTTGTATTAATAATCTAAAGGGTATAAAGACTCTCGGTACAGAAGGCTTTTTTCGAAAAACAAATCTATTTTTCATGTAACAATGAAAAGAAGAAAAATTACTTTTTGTGGTACAGTGTTCTACTATTAAGCGAAGCAGGGAGCAGGTAAAGCATTTATCAAGCTCGGAATTCTTTTGCGCGACCCTATCGGAAAAACGAAAAACTACAATCTGTTATAACGCAAGTCTGCAGGTAATGAAGCGACCACTATGACCCACATTGATTCATTCAGGGGCGAACACACCGTATACGAAAACTAGGGGCCCCTACTCAAAGGAGTGGGTAAATTCCCAAAAGGTTGGGTGGGTGGAGGTTCTTGATTGTGGATAATATCATGACATGCAGATTTAAAATAAAATAAAACTAAACAAAATAATATCACAAGTAAATGTACAGAAAAACGGTTTGCAATATTCACGCCGAATCAATGTAACGGTACAATTTTCGGCAAAGTTACTCCGAAAGTAGTACCTTTTGTACATTAAATGACAATATACAAGCTCTCTGTATAAACGGGCAGATTATACAAACATGCAAGATATCGATAATATGTGTCGCCCAATTTCCTGTGAAAATACCAGATTGATTCGCATTATAGACACAAACTTTGCATGTTTGCACAACGCAGGGGCTGTCTGCAATAACCGGTTATATCCATAATTTTACGATTTTTAAAGTTATATTGCAAGAAATTTTGATAAAAACAATATAAAGGTTGAAAAATTTCTTCGTGAGATTTTTGAATTATGAATTTTATGATAATTTCAGAAAAATTCCTAATTTTTTTATTAATCGAATGATTTTTGAAACAAATGTATTATGCGGGTATTTGTCGGCAGAAAAATTCGTTTTTTTCAATGCCAATCCTTTCAGATAGGAATTACATGACAATTTCAACAACATTCATAATTAGTTGATACGTTGTATGATTTTCTTAAACAAATGTAATAAACAAATGCATTAATCAGACACTTGTCGACAGAAAAATTCTTTTTTTTTCGGTGTAAAATTTTTTAATTAGGAACTTCATGATAATTTCAGCATTGTCCAATGAATACCACAGATTCCCGAAAGATGTACAAAATATTTCTAAAATTTCATAAACATTTCGTAATGATTGTAAAAGAATAGAAAAATTCCAAAGATGTCAAAAAGGGTACAGTGCACCACATTTCGAAGATTTCAAAACACTGCAAAGATATCAAACGATTTCACATATTTAAATGATTTCAAACGAATACGAAAGATTTCACAAATATTTCAAAGGTTTCATAAAATTTTCATAAGCATTTGAAAAGAACACGAAAATCACGTACAACTGCATACATAGAGTACAGTCAAATTATCTGAAAGGAGGCCATTTTGTAGAAAAAAGTAGCAGAATTTCCTTTTTGTTACAACAACTACACGTGCTATAAGTTTTTCTCGTGAGGAAACGAAGAAGCGCAATGAGATTTCAAATTTAAATAGATGGTCGGAACATTACAATTAGAAACATTTTTTACAAGCTCTCAGGGTCAAAATACTAAGCGCTTGACTTCTATAACCGGTTATTGCAGACAGCCCCTGAGTTGTGCAAACATGCAAAGTTTGTGTCTAATGCGAATCAATCTTGTATTTTCGGAGGAAATTGGGTGACAGATATTATCGATATCTTCCATGTTTGTATAATCTGCCCGTTTATACAGAGAGCTTGTATATTGTCATTTAATGTACAAAAGGTACTACTTTCGGAGTAAGTTTGCCGAAAATTATACCGTTACATTGATTCGGCGTGAATATTGCAAACCGTTTTTTTGTGCATTTACTTGTGATATTATTTTGTTTAGTTTTATTTTATTTTAAATCTGCATGTCTTGATATTATCCACAACCAAGAACCTCCACCCACCCAACCTTTTGGGAATTTACCCACTCCTTTGAGTAGGGGCCCCTAGTTTTCGTATACGGTGTGTTCGCCCCTGAATGAATCAATGTGGGTCATAGTGGTCGCTTTATTACCTGCAGACTTGAGTTATAACAGATCGTAGTTTTTCCTTTTTCCGCTAGGGTCGCGCAAAAGAATTCCGAGCACGATAACTGCTTTACCTGCTCCCTGCTTCGCTCAATAGTAGAACACTGCACCACAAAAAGTGATTTTTCTTCTTTTCATTGTTACATGAAAAATAGATTTTTTTCTTCGAAAAAAGCGTTCTGTACCGAGAGTCTTTATACCCTTTAGATTATTTATACAAAAAATCAGACAAAATGGCTTCGCCGTTTGGCCTGAATCCATTTTCTACGATTTACACTCGATTTCCAGGGCACTTAAACAAATTCATTTTTATAAGAAAATATATGCACAATATATCTAATGAGAATTAAAAACCCAGTACAAATTTTAATAATGGCAAAAACTTTTCTTTTCATTAATTTCAGTCTTTTTTATTTTTGTAAATTGCTTCCAGTACTTTAATAATCTTTTCAATAAAATAATATTGTGCTTTTTTAAGATTTTTTAACATAATTTTTCACGTATGCAATATACTTTTCCCTAATTTTTAGTGTGATTTAATAATAAAACATTTTAATGAATTTATTCTGTGTTTTTTTTTCAACTTTTTCAAAATTTACATAGCTTTCAAGCAAGTTTAAAAAAAATTTGCAATTTACAATATTATTTACAATATTTACAATATTTTATTTTTAGGTGGAATTTCGTTTTTAACCTCTGCTTCCCCGGGAAGTACTTTTGCTGTCGCCCTAAATTTCTGATGGGTATGAGGGTCGATAAATAAATTGAGTGTCTCCATGCAAGAACAAGACATAGATTTTTCTAGCGCGGTGGCGTTGGCCCCTGACGATTAAAAATCTAAGTACGAAATTTTGAATTTTAAAACATCGATTATTGTAGATGATTATATTCCGCATCTTTTTTCATTTGAAAGAAGATCATATCTTTTTTAGATTTTTTAAAAATTGAAAAAACTTTTTTTTTTTCAAGTCAATTTTTAATTTGATTTTTATCTTCAATTTTGTCGTGGGTGTGGTGGGCCCACATTGGTAGTAAATATCCACCTAGAAACACTACCCGAATCGGGTAGTGAGGCAATGAACTTTCGAGTTCGAACTGCTAATCTATGTATGTATGTATGTATGTATGTATGTATGTATGTATTAAAAGAAGTTTAGAAAATTTTAAAATGTGTTTAACCTTGGCTTATTTACCTTTAACGAAAATGGAGTCAACTAAGAATACCTTTCGGTTACTTTTTTCTATGCTTGATATATTCCCAACAATTATGAATTATTTAAACAATTTTCATAAAAAAATTAAGAGCCCGGTCATTTTCCAACGAATAAGATCAATTAGTTTAGGGAATCAAGAAAGAATGTATTTCCAATCAATCTTTTATACGATACTTTACAAATATACAATAATTATTCATTATTTTAACAATTTTCCTAAACATATTAACATTATTTTTAACGAATTGGCTCAATTTGTTTACAGAACCAAAAAGAATGTATTAAAAATAAGTGATTCCTATGTTACTTTGCAAATTTACAATAATTGTTAATTATTTTAACAATTTTCATAAACATATTCAGATTTTGGCGGTTTTTCGACGAATAAGCTCAATTTTTTTACGAATTCAACTAAGAATATCTTTCCGATGACTGTTATCTATGTTGCTTTGTAAATTTACAATAATTTTCAATTATTTAAACAATTTCAATTAAAACACTGAAAGTTTGGCTATTTTTTTAAGAATATGCTCAATTTGTTTACGGAATCAATGACGAATGTTTTTCAAATACCTATTTCCTATGATACTTTAAAAATGTACAATAATCATTAATTATTTAAACAATTTTCATAAACACATTCAGAACCATTTGTTTACGGTGTCAACTGAGATTCTCTTTCCGATGCCTCTTTACTATGTTTTGTAAATTTACAACAATTATTAATTATTTAAACAATTTCGATTACAAAATTTAGAGTTTGGTTATTTCTCAACGAATAGGCTCAATTTTTTATAAAATTAGATAAGAATATCTTTCCGGTGACATTTTTCTATAATGCTCTGCAAATTTCAAAGAATTAATTATTATTTACACAATGTTGATAAACAATTTAAGAGTTTGACCATTTTTCAACAAGTAGGCTCAATTTGTTCACGGAATCAATAAAAAATGTTTTTCAAATAACTCATTCCTATGTATGATACTTTGAAAATTTACAATAATTATTAATTATTATTTAAACATGTTTATCAAAATATCCAGAGTTTAGCTATTTTTCAAGGAATAGGCACAATTTCTTTACGGAGTCCACTAAGTATGTCTTTCCGAAGCCTCTTTTTTATGTCTCTTTACAAATTCAGATTTTGGCTATTTTCAACGAACAGGCTAATTTTTTTTATAGAATTAACCAAGAATATCTTTCCGATTAATTATGTTCTATAATGCTATGAAAAGTCTTTCTGATGACTCTTTTCTATGTTGCTTTGTAAATTCATGAGAATTAATAATAATTTAAACAATTTTCATTTAAAACATTAAAGATTGGCTATTTTTTAACAAATAGGCTACACTTGTTTAACAGAATTAACTAAGAATATCATTCCGATGAATTTTTTGTATGATGCTTTGCAATTTTCTAAGAATTATTAAATATTTAAACAATTTTCATAAACAAATTATGAGCTTGGCCTTTTCTCAACGAATACGATGAATTAGTTCACGGTATCAAGAAAGAATAGGCACGGAGTCAACTAAGAACATATCTTTCCGATGACTTTTTCTATGATGCTTTGCAAATTCACAATAATTATTAATTATTTCAACAAATTAAGAGTTCAGCCATTTTTCAATGAATGGGCTCAGTTTGTTTACGGGATCGCCAAGAATGTATTTCCAATAACTCTTGTCTACGGTACTTTGCAAAAATTACTATTTATTCAAACAATTTTTATAAACATATTCAGAGTTTGGCTATTTTTCAAGGAGTAGGCTTCATTTTAGCAGAATTAAATGGGAATATATTTCAGATGCCTTTTTTCTGTATTGTTCTGCAAATGTAAAAGATTCATGAACTATTTGAATAATTTTCATTACAAAATTATGAGTTTGGCTATTTCTGAAAGAATATGCCCAATTCGTTTCGAGAATCAACAAAGAATGTATTTCCAATAACTATTTTCTACGATACTTTGCACATTTACAATAATTATTATTAATTGCTCAAGCAATTTTCATAGACAGATTCAAAGTTTGGGCATTTTTCGAGGAATAGACCAAATTTGTTTACGGAGTCAACTAATATTGTCTTTCCGATGCTCTTTTCTATGTTCTTTTGTAAATTTACAAGAATTATTGATTACTTAAACAACTTTCATAAAAAAAGAAGAATTTGGCTATTTTTCAATGAATAGGGTTAATTTTTTACAGAATTAACTAAGAATATCTTTCCGATGACTTCTTTCTATTATGCTCTTCAAATTTCCAAGATTTATTAGTTATTTAAAATATTTTCATGAGCAAATTAAGAGTTTGGCAATTTGTCGAAGAAACTCTGCCGTCAAACCTTCTGCTCGACATTAATTAAAATCGAGGTTAAAACGCAGCGAATACACAACTCGGTCGTATACGTCGCAGTTGGTCATCCATCCGAGTGCTATGCGCGCTCGAAATGGCGTGACATCTGGACTCTTGTCGATTCGAGATCATTTACTGTGTATTTCTATGAAAATTTGTACGCGTCGTCATTTTATAGGTTTTTTCCCCGAAGTTGCATGGAAATGTTTAGAGTTGCACAATTATTTATTCTGCATCGTGAGAGGGTATCCATGCGAAGACGTGTACAAATCAAAATTATCGAAGTAAAAATTAATTTAATGGTATTTTATTGAACTTCATTTCCAAATAAAATAATTACATGTAAATAAATTGGTCGCGCGCGGAGAGCGCATATGTGGCTCTAGTTAAGGTTGAAATTTGGTGGGTTTTTAAAATCGGCCTTAATTTGTGATTATATTACGAACCAATACGCCTCCAAATAGTTTAATTAATTTTTGGAAAAATAAAAATCCTGGTAGTGTGGAAAATAAATTTTATTATTGTATCGCCGGAGGTACTCAGACAATCATTTGAGATATCTCTCAAATGTTTATTTTATTTTTAGGTGGAATTTCGTTTTTAACCTCTGCTTCCCCGGGAAGTACTTTTGCTATCGCCCTAAATTTCTGATGGGTATGAGGGTCGATAAATAAATTGAGAGTCTCCATGCAAGAACAAGACATAGATTTTTCTAGCGCGGTGGCGTTGGCCCCTGACGATTAAAAATCTAAATACTAAATTTTGAATTTTAAAACATAGATTATTGTAGATGATTATATTCCGCATCTTTTTTCCTTTGAAAGAAGATCATATCTTTTTTAGATTTTTTAAAAATTGCAAAAAACTTTTTTTTTTCAAGTCAATTTTTAATTTGATTTTTGTCTTCAACTCGTGCTCAAATCCACAGTTTTTGGAATTTCTTCATAAAATTTATAGGAAGCATTCCTTATAGTGTTTTCGTTATGACGGTTAGCGATAAAAAATTTCAACTTTATTTATAACAATATAAAAAATTATTTTCTAGGCTATTGCATAATTCGTTCCACAAAACGTTTGGGCGTTTCGTTTATCCAGGCAAGTTTGTGCAAACAAAAACTTCCTGCGGAGAAGTTGTTCAAAGAAGTACAAAGAAGTTTTCTACCAAGGCTTTTTTAAAATAAATAAATAGGTAAAAAACTGTGAACGCTACACTTTAAGCGCGCGACTGATCTTCTATGCGTGTATTATGCCGAGTCGGAACGTCTTTTTATTCGGCGGTGCGATGAACTCGAAATGTAATATAGGAGAATTATTCAAGTGTTACATGACCGTCAAACGCCCTTCAACCTTTTTGATCCCATACGTAGCCAAATCATTGCAGTTTTCTGCTAACACAAAATAGATCATTTCTATTCTGAGTACCGAAGTGTGCGCTTCGTATGCTTATTGCAAGATTTAGCTTCAGTGAAAATAAAATTGATGATTTATAATAATAAAATTATTATCAAAACGAATTTTCAAATTTCTATAATGGAAAGCGAATCTCAAGGTTCTTCTAGAGGGAGGAAACGAACAACAAATGAAGAAGCGTGGGCTAGAAATGTTAATAAAACATGCAGAAATAGAGTACGTATGTCGTATAATATTTAGTTTTGTTCTCATTCGATAGAAGCTGAAAAAAATGAGGTTCCCGTTTTTTATATTTAGAACTTCTGTACAGATATCGTGATAAAAGCGTGTTTTGGTAATAATTTCAATAATAATTCCGTAATAAGGCTTTTCAAAACAACTTTTTTTTAGCGCAGGTTGAAGAGTACGTCTCTACTTCTAAGAAACTTGCTTCTGAAAGACATTTTGTACCAGTTCAAGACTGCTGTAAGAAGAAATGTTTTTTGAAGATTTCAACTTTTGCACAGAATAAATTTTATGACCAATTCCGGAATCTGGGAGACTACACCAAGCAAAATATTGTTCTTATAACCCGCTTTAACGTCAAGACGTCCCGACTCGGCATAATACACGCATAGAAGATCAGTCGCGCGCTTAAAGTTTACCGTTCACAAATTTTTACCTATTAATTTATTTAAAAAAAGCCTTTGCAGAAAACTTCTTTGTACTTTTTTGAACAGCTTCTCCGCAGGAAGTTTTTGTTTGCTCAAACTTGCCTCGATAAACGAAACGCTCAAACGTTTTGTGGAACGAATTATGCAATAGCCTAGAAAATAATTTTTTAAATTGTTATAAATAAAGTTGAATATTTTTATCGCTAACCGTCATGACGAGAACACTATAAGGAATGCTTCCTATAAATTTCATAAAGAAATTCCAAAAACTGTGGATTTTACCAAAAGTTGAAGACAAAAATCAAATTAAAAATTGACTTTAAAAAAAAAAGTTTTTTGCAATTTTCAAAAAATCTAAAAAAGATATGATCTTCTTTCAAAGGAAAAAAAGACGCGGAATATAATTATCTACAATAATCTATGTTTTAAAATTCAAAATTTCGTATTTCGATTTTTAGTCGTCAGGGGCCAACGCCACCGCGCTTGAAAAATCTATGTCTTGTTCTTGCATGGGGACACTTAATTGTTAAACTTGAATTTATTTAGTTCCTAGAAACAACTCAAGTTTATTCATTTGAAACACGGTTGATGACATGAAATGACCTTAAACCTACCGCCTGAACTTCGAGCGTAAAGTGTCGACGGGCTAAACCTCAAGAATTTTGTTATTCTGACATTTATAATATTGAAATCAATTCGCAATCAACTTCGAGGTGCAGGAGAGAGAGAGAGAGAGAGAGAGAGAGAGAGAGAGAGAGAGAGAGAG